>APFE030598379.1:291720-402682 GCA_000404065.3 Pinus taeda
GGTTGGACTCTAGAGGGAGAAGTGCTATTGTATTATTGACTTGTATTTTCTGCAATTTGAGGAAAAAGGAAGGCTAGGGTTTTGCAGACTTCATTGTGGATTCTTGTGGATTATTATGTTGATGGTGTGCTTCCTACTGTTATTGTAAGTGTGTTTATGTGTTCCATTCCTTAATCTCTTGCTGCTGTTTAAACAAAAGAAGTGATAAAGTCTGAATTCATGCATGCCATGCTCAGCTTTCAATTTTGTTTAAAATTTATGTTTTCCACTGTCTAGAGAGGATTCGAATTCATTGTTTGCCCTCTTTAGCCTTCTTCTTTCCTCCTTGATCATCTCTTTCATCTAAAGGCATTAGCATAAACTCCTACCTTGCCCCAAAGACCCACCTGCAAAAATTGAGCTCAATCCCCGCACCCTGAATTGCACTCTCTCCAATTGCCACCAAAAAACCCAAAAACTTTAAATCAAATCCCCTTATCAGTTTACTAGCCTAAAATCCTTATTCCTAATTGGTCAAACTCATCCTATTGAGAAATCCACCAAGTTTGACCCGAGAGAGCCTTCTCATACCTCGTAGGGCTAGCTACAAGGTGAAATGGTTTGATGTAGCTTTGAGGTTTGTCTATCTCAGCCTAGGTGAAATCTCAAACGCTAACAGGGCGCCTAAAGGGTGTTAAAAATACTGTAGAGATTTCTTTTTTTTTTAGAGAAACATTAAAATAGCCAACAATCACAAAACATAAAAAACAATTTGTTATCCTGGAAAAACTTAATCCAGGGAAAAACCAATTAATAGAATTATATTAGTGTCCTTGGCCAAAACTTAGCCAAGTCAGTGAAGTTAGCCTTCACTGCTCACCTCGCTTGGCTCATTACAATGAAGTTTTGCCAAGCCTTTTAAAGGCTTTATTACATGCATTCAATAGGCACAAAACCATGGGAAACCAAAACCATGTGCCTATAATCATCACTATAAACTGAGTAACAATGACTCTTTCATTGAGTCAAGTTTTACCTAACAATCCCACCTTAAAACTTGACTTGTACTTTCCCTTGACCAAATCTAGCGAAATTGGTCGAGTGAACCAATATGCTCACCTCTAAGCCCTACCAACCTCAAAGTTTATATCCCAAGTGTTGTGAAACAAATTAACCTCACAAAAAAAATTAACCTTAGCTCATTAATTTTTGTCTCCTAAGCCATTTTTCTACACTAAGTCTTAGTTACCCAAATTCACTTTTAATTAAAATAAAAAATAAAACTCAAATCAATAAATAATATGTATATATAATTAAATAAAATGTAAAATGTTACAAATAAAAATGTCTTTCGGATTAATCACGTTATTAGGGTTTGGTCAACATTTCGAACCAACTAATGTGGTTCATCCTTGGGACAGTGGTGAAAAAATCAATCAATCCTCATAAATAAATAGCAAGGATGCATCAAGTTCCAGAGTTAGTCGTTAGGAATTAGTTATTGAATTAATTAAAATAATACTTAATTATAAACTAGTTGTTAGGAACTAACCATTATCTATATAAATATATTTATTAGCCAATATTTATTTATATAAATACATGTATTAATTAAAATCTATTTATAATAATATTATAGGATTTAATTAAATAAAGTCAATAATATTATAAGAGGAAATTAGTATGGAAAGTATTAGAATATTCATTAGAATAAGTTAATATTTTTATTATTAATTAATTAATATATATATATTAGAATCAAAGTATTTAAAATTAAGAAAAAAAATAAAAATTATGCTAAGAATTTATGCAATTTTTTTTAATTATAAAAAATAATAATAAATAAATTTTAGAAAGGGGGAGTATGGGGTAGATTAGGAAGAGAGGGTTGGAATTCAGCGCCTACTTAATTTTCAACCGTCATCCCTATTGAGATTGATTGCATGCTTCTCAATTTCAATAGCTTCTTATGGTGGAAGTGGTCAACCCTAGCAATGACTCTGGAATCTTCCATGCATACATGGTGCTTGGATTTCTCTGCATGTTCAGCTAGAGCTTATCAGCGGGAATGGTTGTGCCTGATGTCTATTGCATGCTCTTGGATTCTTTGGTTAATGGAGCGACCATTTTCTCCAATGTAGGGAATCCCACAGGAACAAGTGATCGAGCAGACCCCTTTCATGTCTTTAGCGTCTACAGGGTCCTTAACAAATATGAGAGAATTTCTAATGGTATTAAAGGGTTTGAACGAAGCAGAAACTCTATTATTTTTAAGAATATGGGAAATCTTGTCATTGGTCCCTTGGATAAACGGAAGTTGCATCTTAGAGATATGACTTAACCCTTGATTCTTTATGGGCTCTTTGAAAGGCTTTGAGGCCTTGAGTTCTACTATAGCCATTATTTTCAAATACTTTAAGAAGATGAGATTTTTCCTCCACCAGGTGATTCTCATCAAAATCTCATCAGAAATTCTTAGAGCACAGGTGGCAAGAGTGTTAAGGAACCCGAATTTTCACGTCGGAAAATTATGAGAACTGGAATAAAGATATTGTTTTGTATTAGTCTTTTGCAAAAAACTTGGTGAGAAACTAAATCATCATTCATTCTAAAGAAAAAGATGTCAAAAAAAACACCCATTTAATAAATATTAATTAATAAACAAAATAAATATTTTTTTATTAAAAAATATAAATGAAATAAAACCTAAAGAAATCAAAATCCCAGTAGCCATCCCAGCTCACCATTTTTAAAGGTATCATTAAATATTACATTCCTAAATCCTCGTGCCCATTGGGGACATGGTAGTTTTGAAAACTCCCGAGGGGTGTGATTCCTTTGAGAGCATGCCATGTAAATTTAAACACGGTGGTTTCTTGAAGTGGAAACCCCCCAAATATATTTTCAACCACATAATTTATTAAAGTGCATAATTAATGCATGGAGATTAATAATAATGCTGGGATTAAATTCATATTTTATTTTAATAAGTTTGTAATTAATTGTTAAATTTTAATAAAAATATAATTACGATTTAAATTAATTTGTAATAGGTTTAATAAACTTATATTATAAATTGAGTTTTTATTTAATCAATTAACAAAAATAAATTAATTAAACAGTCATTAAAATTAATAAATAGGTGTATTATTAATTGGGGTAATTTTAAGTGGTTGGGGGAATGGTGGTTATCTTTTCCACCCATGTTCAAATCTTCACAATTGACATGATGAACATTGTTCTAATCCCTTTGTGCCTATGAATATTGTTGTATTGGCTTTGTGCCTTATGAACTCTTAAGAGAATGTACATGTGGGTTGACTTGGAATGCCTTTGGGATAACAAGGAGGTTGATTTCTTTCCTTGGAAAAAAAATAGATTTACTAAAACATTAATAAAATTTGACTTTCACATAGAATGGATTTGACTCCTATATTCCAGCAGTGGATGACAAAAATTTTGACATATTTTGTTATTATTGGATAGAACCTTTTTTTGGTACAAAGATTTATCCAATAGGCTCATCATTAATCTATTATGAGTAATCAACTTTAAAATGAAAGTAGAAAATAACAATTAACTAACTTTAGATGTAGCATTTCCAGGCATTCAGAGAGCATATAAAGGCAGCATCAGAGGACTTCAGGAGAGGTGGGGGTTCAGAGAGTTATAGTTTTGGAAAAAAGAGATTGTGTTCTTTTTTTGTAAGCCTGAGGGCCCATTTTTCTCTATAAATTTTTTGAGTCAACAATAATCTAATTGGACTCATGGGTTGAATAAAACAAAGCTTTATTTTCTCCAATTTTATGTACTTTTCTTGTATTTCATATCTTTATTCTTCCATGTATGAATAGAGGAAACTGGGATATTGCGATGCCTATAGCATTTATATGAAGTTTCTTATTTCAAAATAATATAAGTTATATTATTTTGATGTGCAATTTTCATTATCTATTCACATGTTTGTTTCTGTTGTTACAAATATAATTCCTACATTATGAATTCCTTTCTAATTGAGTGAGATTTATTAAACTTGAATATCTTGTTTAAATTATTTGTTTTCTTTGATTCCTCTTCCTATGATTTGTTAGTTATTTGTGTTTTGTTCTTCATGGCTCCATGCCTAATGGACCAAGCCTTCTTCTCTGATATTTACAGTCTATTTTATATTCCATTATTTTACCATCATTTCTCTCAACCCTATCCACCTTATCTTTTACATATTAAATTTTTGGCTACTGAGCTTAATTATGAACAACTATTATAGTGACATTAGACAATTGATTCATCGAGTGCATCCCCTCTAACTAGAAAGGCCATCTTGTAGTCTAAAGGTTGGTTCAAAATTGTCTTTACGTGTTCTTGTTTAGGCTAGGAATATCTCAAATGACAACACAGGGTATGATTTGGCATGCCCCCTATCACCTAGGTATACCTCTCGACTTACCGATAATTTCTCAGGGATATGCGTGCCTTACTAAGTCTTAAATAAGTGTGCCCATTTACATGTAATAAAAAATTTAACTTCATTATAAAATAATAATATCACTTTTTTTGTTGTTGTTATGGCCATCTTCTCACCCATTTCTCTCCTCTCCAAATCTAGATTTTGTGCTTGTTCTCCAAGTGAACTTGTGCACACCGACCTTTGATTCGCTCTTCAATTCCATGTTCATGAAATTAATGCTCGTCACTCAGGCCTCCTCCTTGTGCAGACTAGGTGACATGCTCTATGACATAGCACACAACAACATGAAGCACAACATAAACCCAATCTAGACTCCACACGTTATGCATTTCCATTGGTCAAAAGTTCATTCTTCTTCATTTATTCCATTACATTCACTTTCTTCTTATTTCCATACTCATGTGCCTCTCTCATACTCACAAGGCCAAATAAACCATTGGTATAAAGGTGTTCCTTTGAAGCCAACAATTGGCTTTGATATATCCATTAGATTCAAGTATCCAAGCCATAAATAAACCTTCGGCCTTAATACCATGCTAAAATTATCGGAGAGAAAATTAAATTTATTGAGATAAGCATTAAAACAACTAGCAACAAATCAAAAAACATAAACACAATGTTTTATCTTATAAAACCCCAAATCCATAGAAAAATTAGCTAACATGATTCTATTAGTTTCCTTGGCCAAAACCCGGCCAAGAGAGCCTTCATTGCTCATGTCCCACATTTCATTACAATAAAGTTTTCCCAAGCCTTTTAAAGGCTTCATTACATGCATTCCACTGCCACAAAACCATCAACAACCAAAATCATGTGCCTAAAACCTGTTGAATTTTGGGTAGTTCCGGGAGGTATTCCCCAACTACATTAGACCACAAAACAAAAGGAAATTAAATTCAAATTTAAATATCAAGTAGGCTCAAAATTGAGAGAGGGAAAATTAAATTTTTGAATTTCAATATTGCCCCCAAAAGTCAAGTCATCCCAGCTTTATGAGCCACCTCTTGGGGCACCTTAGAACACTATAAAAGGGCATTATCCCTTCTCATTTGAGACATCATAATCATGAATTTAGATCATCTCTATTGTTATTTTCAACATGCGAGAAGGAGGATTTTCTAACTCTAATCACACATGCGAAGAGGAGGCTTTATGAGTCTAATACAAATGCAAAGAAGAAGGATTCTTGTTCTATACACACATGCATCATGATCTTGTTTGTTCTAAGAGGGTCGAAGCCCTAAAGGAGGTTGAGAACCTCAATTTTGTGTCTGAGGAGGGCTGTAGCTCTAGAATGTTGTTATAGGAAGTCTTAGGACCGAAGGCATGAGATTAAGAGAGGTTTGTGCATGTGATACCTTGTGAGTATGTTGTTCACGGAAGAAGGGTTGATTAAATCCTTGGAATTTGTAGGTTATCTTATAAATATCAAAATGTACTTTTGATGAATTAAATAATTTCTCCTAAGAAAATATTATTTGGTTTTTCCTTAGTTAGGGTTTTCCCAGGGTAAAAATTTGTGTCTATTGTGGTTGGTTGTCTCTTTATGATCCTACTGTCGTTATTGTTTTACAATTGATATTTTCTATGTATATTTGCTTAATGATGAATGTGACACAATAAGGATTAATTCAAAAATCATTGGAAGTAATTATCAGATTAGAAAATCATGAAAAATCAACATGGTATCAGAGATGGTTAAGAAAGTAGCCACCAAAACAAGTGAGTTGGAAAATTTAAAGACATAGGCCAATATTAACCTTGTAAGGCTCATCGTATGAAGAACAAGGATCAAGGTTAAAAATATTTTTCGATCTATCACAAACTCAACCTAATCTGAGATCTATTCTAGGATGAATCTTGAATGTGTAGCTTTGTGGAGGCTACATCCTAAATCTTGTATCATCTTGTATTAGGGTAGAACTAGAGCATCCTTGGCCTACTCTGAGGCCCCTTATTTTGAGAAAATATTAAACACTTCCTATCGCTACCATCTCAAGAAGTAAAGCACGAAGTTACTTTAAATTTTTACAGTAATGTATTGAGAGGTTGCTTGGCCTCTTAAATGTTGAATAAATGGTCATGATTGTTGCAAATAATGTTATGGTGGAAACAATCCAACTGATAATATGACTTGACTATATAGATCAACAACAAGGGTTCTTTGAAATGCCATCACAAGGGAGTTCCATAGTTCTATACCTTAGTCCTTGTTCTTCCTAGATTTTTCATACACAATAATTGAAATGAAACAAAGTTTGGAGTAACTTGGTCCTTGGATAGCTATTGAAGATAGCAACAAGAAATGCTAAAAATAGAAAATTCTATAAATAGCAGTGTCATCCAGTGTTGAACATAGCTACAATGGATGAAAAGTGAAAGTGCTAAAAAAAGCTTTTCTATAAATATCATTTCAGGATACCTTCCTATTTTAGTCCCTAAACTATAATAGGAAGTAAATTTTGAATTTGAACTTAACAGTTGTTTGTAAATAAATTAATTAATTCACCATGAGTTAATTAGTTGTGAAAAATCAAACATGAAGTCTATGTGAGGACATGCAACAGTTTCTCCATTAATTGAGGAATTTATCCATCAGTTAAAGAGATAAGCATGAGTTCTAATTTGAGATGTAATTAGTTGGCTCAGTTAACTGAGTCAAGTTTAGTTTGATTGATTTAAACAGTTTGTTTAAATTAATGTAAGTTCAGTTAGTTAATGCATGATTGCATATAACTGCTGCTCTTCATATAACTAAATATTCTCTCATACATAACTCATGCATGTTAGTTCAGACAAAGACCCAATTGAGATCATATGGAGGGACAATGTACTATCAGTTGCTAGGATATTCCTTGGTGAATATTCCTTGCATGCAGAAGGATTTCTTTCTAAGAGAATTGCGTTGTTCTTTCTTCTTGTACAGTGAGTGTGATGAGGCCAATTCACACATGTGGCTTCACTGGACCCCAAGAAAAATTGTGCAAAGAAATAGGGGCTTGGAGGACTTGACAAGGATATATACTTGTCTATTCAGTCTATGAGCTTCATTGTTTGATTACAAAGAGAGCAGGATAGCTTTTGAGCTGATTCTTTTTGTAACTTGGACAAGATTTTCACTTGTATGATAATATAGAGTTGGGGTTTTATGCTTAGGCTTTCCCTTGGCTATATCTTCTGCGTTATGTGTGATTGATTTCTTTTTATCAGTTATATGTGTTCAATTGATCTTGTTCAATTCAATTAAACTTTCGCATAATTGTTTGTAGAAGTAGATCTAGTATTTTGCTTTAGTATATTGCATTATTAGGTGATCTACAGGTGGGAATCTCTACATGGTATCAGAGCAAAGGTGATCAAGGAAGAAAATTATACAAGAAGGGAGAAGTTTGAAGTTTGTGATTCCTGAATATAGAAATCGAGTTCTTATCACATCTCTATTTCACCTATGGCGTTCAGTGGTTTAAGACTTGAATATGCCCTTGATGGCAGTTCGGATTATATAGCCTGGAAGGATCGCATGGAGGTAGTATTAGAGGATAACGGTCTAAAGGACTTCATTGATCAAGAAGTCCCCAAGCTGACTGGTGCTACTCAATTGGCGGAATGGAAAAAGTGTGTGGCTAAAGCAAGGAGAATCCTTCTGGACGGAGTTCGAGATCACATAGTCTCGAGTCTCCATGGGAAGGAGACACCGTTTTCTATGTGGAAAACATTGAAACATCTATATCAGAATAGCAATGATCAGATGAAGTTGGCACTGAAAGATAAGCTTCGTAAATTCAAGTGTGAAAAGGGCAACACGATCTCTACGTATTTGAACAAGTTCACCACCTGCAGGAATGAGTTTGGAAGTGTAGGTATCGTGACAACGGATGATGACATGGTGAGTCTTGCACTCCTCAGTCTTCCTAAGAGCTGGCATAGCTACTAGGACTCAGTTAATGGAAGAGAAAAACTGCCATATTGAGAAAGACTTTGGTCGGATCTAATGCAGGAGGAGATAAAAAGAAGCACCAGAGATGGATCCTCATCAAAGCAATATGATGAGGAAAATCTAGCCTTAGCGAGTAAGGCAAGGAGGGGAAAGGGAAGGCATCCCAATCCAAATCCGGTTCTTCCCATGGTGGGAAGAAGTTTGACAAATCTAAAGTGAGATGCTTTCATTGTCATGAAGTGGGTCATTATGCTACTAATTGTCCACAGAAAAAATCCAAGAAGGGTTCCTTAAAGGGATCTGATGGTGAGGCACTAGCCTCATAGTTTGAGTTGGATGTCTCTCTTATTGCATGCATGGTTTCATCCATGATGGGATGTGTTTGGTACCTAGATAGTGGAGCCTCTTTCCACATGTCAGGTGACAAGAATCTCTTCAATACCCTGGAGGAGAAGGATCTCCAAATGTGGATCGAAATGGGCGATGATGGAAAGTAATGTGTCTCAGGTGAATGTATGGTTGTGTTTCAGAGGGAGCATGGAGCTCCCCTCGCCCTGACTGATGTAAAGTAGGTACCAGGTCTAAAGAAGAATCTTGTGTCCATTGCTTTGCTTGAAGATAAAAGCTATGATGTAGTCTTTAGCAAAGGAAAGGTATTCCTAAGGCATATCAGCACTGGACAGACAAAGCGAATAGGGATTCAAGTCAAAAATCTTTATAAGCTGGAGGTAGATGACTATGCTGCTTTGAGTTCCAAAGCAGAGATAGTGCAGAGCCAAGATGTTGGCGAGTTATCGCATAGAAGACTAGGCCACTTGCACCATGGAGCCCTGAAGATCATGCAACAGATTTCTACTGGATTACCCAAGGGAAAACTTGAGCAGACGAGTACATCCAAAGGTTGTACCTTGGGTAAGTATGAAAAATATTCCTTTCTGGATCGAGACAGTAGAGCTGGAGCAATCTTGGAGCGAGTTCACTCAAATGTTTGTGGACCTTTCTCTATAGCCTCCACCGCTAAACAAAGGTACTATGTTATTTTTATTGATGATTTTTTTTGTAGATGTTGGATTTATTTTATGCAAAATAAGGATCAGACCTTCTTAAGGTTTTGTGAGTTTAAAGCCTTGGCAGAGAAAGAATCAAGAAATAAAATAAAATCCTTGCATAGTGACAATGGTGGAGAGTATGTCTCTCAGCAGTTTAAGGACTTCTATGCTTCAGAAGGAATTAAACGAGAATTGATGGCACCCCATAACCCACAACAGAATGGGGTGGTCGAAATAAAGAACAGCTCGATTGTGGGAGCAGCTCGAGTGATGTTGCATGACCAATGCCTACCACTGCACTTGTGGGCTGAGGCATACAATACAGTAGTATACTTGTAGAACAGAAGCCTGCACCGTATATTGGGGATGAAGACACCTATGGAGGCCTATTCTGGGAAGCGACCTGATGTAAGTCACTTCTGAATCTATGGATCATCAATTTACTGTCATGTGACCAAAGATGCCTGGAAGAAGCTAGACCCAACACCTGAGTTGGGAATACTTGTGGGGTACACGGATACACCTCACAACTATCGGGCATACCTGCCTTCCACTCAGAGGACTGTGGTACGCAAGGATCTGAAGTTCAATGAGTAGAAATCCATGCAAGTGTCACTTGAGAGGGGGCTCAAGTTGCATGCAGATGAGGAACCTTCTATTCCTAAGGAGGAGGAGCCTCAGATTGATGCAGAGCTGCTGCATGCAGAGGATCAGGGAGTGGAGACAACCACTCATGCTGAGACTTCCAGAGATGGGCAGAAACGCTCAAGGGAAGCTGACAGGTTGATGTTGGATGTGTGGGAGAATGTGGGACATCCATCTTCTCATCGCAGACAGAGGAGGTCGCCAAAGCGGTACACTGGTTACATGGCCCTGGTTAGGGAGTGTGTAGATTCCGAGCCTTCTCCATTCAAGGAGGTAATGCAGCAACCAGTGTGGGTTGATGCAATGGTGGAGGAGTATGACTCCATCATACGAAACTGTGTTTGGGATGTTGTCCCAAGACCTCAGGACAAGTCAGTGGTGAGTTCCAGATGTCTTTACAAGGTAAAGTAAGCAGCTGATGGCAGTGTCGAGAAACACAAGGCAAGGTTTGTTGCCCGAGGTTTCTCACAGGTCGAGGGGATCGACTATGATGAGACTTTTGCTCCTGTAGCAAGGTACTCATAGATTAGATCGATATTGGCACTATCAGCTCAGATGGGGTGGAAGATCCACCAGATGGATATGAAGACAGAATTCCTCAATGGGACAATTGAGGAGGAGGTGTACATTGAGCAGCCAGAAGGCTTTGAAACCTTCAACAATGAGTCGCATGTGTGCAGACTCAAGAGGGCTCTGTATGGGCTGAAGCAAGCACCCGTTCTTGGTACACCGAGATCGACAGTTATTTCACCGGGTTGGGCTTCACCAAGAGTGAATCAGATGCAAACCTTTACCACATCATGGTATAAGGTAAGCCATTGATCGTTATACTTTATGTTGATGATCAGATTTTGACAGGTGATGACCAGCTGATATAGTCTTGCAAGGAGGACCTTGCAAGAGAGTTCGAGATGAAAGACATGGGTCTTATGCATTACTTTCTAGGCATGGAGGTGTGGTAGAGAGATGGAGAAGTTTTTGTATCTCAAGGCAAGTATGCTAATGAGATCCTTAGGTGGTTCCATATGGAGAACTACAAACCCATGCAAACTCCTCTATCTGGGAACTAAAGTAAGGAGTATGCTACTTCAGGTGAGGTAGTAGCTGCTACTGTTTATTGGCAGTTGGTGGGTTCACTTATGTATCTAGTGAATACATGACCCGACTTATGCTTTGCGATGAACCAGCTGAGTCAAGCTATGGTTCAGCCTACCAAGTTGTTTTGGAAGGCAACGAAACATGTGTTGAGATACCTCAGAGGCACATCTCAGTTTGGATTGTGGTACAGACGGACAGAGGGAGTGAAGCTTTTGGGCTTCACAGATGCGGATTGGGCAGGGAGTCCATCATACAAGAAGAGCACTTCTGGACGAATCTTCAACCTTGGTTCAACTGCAGTTTCCTGGTACAACAGGAAATAGAGATCAGTTTCATTTAGCTCAATAGAGGCTAAATACATGGCTGCTAGTCAGGCTGCATGTGACGCCATTTGGATGTGGGAGATTCTAGTGGGATTGTTTGGTTAGAGGATGGATACCGCAGTGATCTATAGTGATAATCAGAGTTGCATCAAACTCTCTGAGAATCTAGTTTTTCATGATAGGTCGAAGCACATAGATATCCGGTATCACCATCTTCGATACTGTGTGGTCGAGAGGATCATGTTGTTGCTATATGTTTCGACCGAGGAACAGGATGCTGATATTTTGGCAAAGGCATTGTCAAAATGAAAGTTCGAGTTCCACAGAGACAGGATTGGGGTTACTAATAATTCCTTTCTTGTTGAGAGGGAGCATTGAAGATAGCAACAAGAAATGATAAAAATAGAAAATGCTAAAATGGCACTGCTATAAATAGTAGTTTCATCCAGTGTTGAACTTAGCTACAATGGATGAAAAGTGAAATTGCTAAAAATAGCTTTTCTATAAATAGCATTTCGGGATACATTCCTATTTTAGTCAGTCCCTAAACTATAATAGGAAGTAAAATTCGAATTTGAACTTAACAGTTGTTTAAAAATAAATTAATTAATTCACCATGAGTTAATTAGTTATGAAAAATCAAACATGAAATCTATGTGAGGACATGCAATAGTTTCTCCATTAATTGAGGAATTTATCCATCAGTTAAAGAGATAAGGATGAGTTCTAATTTGAGATGTAATTAGTTGGCTCAGTTAATTGAGTCAAGTCTAGTTAGATTGATTTAAACAGTTTGTTTAAATTAATGTAAGTTCAGTTAGTTAATGCATGCTTGCATATAACTACTTCTCTTCAGATAATTGAATATTCTCTCATACATAACTCATGCATGTCAGTTCAGATAGAAACCCAGTTGAAATCATATGGAGGGATAGTGTACTATCAGTTGCTAGGGTATTCCTTGGTGAATATTCCTTGCATGTAGAATGATTTCTTTCCAAGAGAATTGTGTTGTTATTTCTTCTTGTACAATGAGTGTGATGAGGCCAATTCACACATGTGGCTTCACTGGACCCCAAGAAAAATTGCACAAAGAAATAGGGGCTTGGAGGACTTGATGAGGATACATACTTGTCTATTCAGTCTATGAGCTTCATTGTTTGATTACAGAGAGAGCGAGATAGCTTTTGAGCTGATTTTTTTTGTAACTTGGACAAGATTTCCACTTATATGATTATACAGACTTGGGGTTTTATGCTTAGGATTTTCCCTGGTTATATCTTCTATGTTATGTGTGATTGATTTCTTCTTATCAGTTATATGTGTTCAATTTATCTATCTTAATTCGATTAAGCTTCCGCATAATTATTTGTAGAAGTAAATCTAGTATTTTTCTTTAGTATATTGCATTATCAGGTGATCTATAGGTGGCAATTTCTATAATAGCTAAGCAATAGAACTCTGTTAACTACTTCAGAACTATGAAGATCTAGGCATGGTATAAATTCTCCCATTCTTGTTGCATATTTATCACATGGGTGAGGGTCAAGACGACCTTTAAAGTGCCCAAAAAAAGAGCTCGGGCATGCTCCATTATTCTTATAGGAAAAGCCTTGTCTCCATCATTAAAGCACTTGCACAGTTTGGGTAAGGGTTGAGCTCAACCCATGGTGGACAAATCTCAAGGAATAATGTTTTAATGATTATTTTGTATTTTATCAAAGGATACATCTTTGATTGATCCACCAAGGAATTTTCTCTATAGGGATTTGAGGAGAAAGGCACCTTCATATCAATCAAGAAAATAATCTTAAAGTATGAATAGAAATTGGAAGTTACAACTTGTATTAAAGTATTAAGGGTTTGTGAAACCTTAGAAAAATACCTATTGACTTAGTTGCAAGCAAAAAGTATGCAAATCCATATAATTATCTTCTTACAAGAAAGAATCAATGGCCAAAAGTCTTTCCTTTTGGAATTGTGGTTTTCATATTTACTTGACCACGTTATATTCTTGAAGTTGTTCTTTTCTCTAGGGTTGTAAGTGGTCAAGATTGAAGTGTGGCATCAAACATCTATCAAATTTAGCTATGGGTTTTTAATTCAAAGTTTGAGAACTGACACTTGATGCCCAAAACATCAATATGAATATTGATGTTGACAAGACCATGTGTTATTGTTGATTCATATGATAAATTCGAATATGACTATTGCAAAGGCCCTTGTCAAGTATGCAGAAGATGCCGTGCATATGTTGTTAGTATTGTATTATTGAAGTTATGATTCTATTGGCTGAGATATGTTGTCGGTGTTGGAATTCCATTACTTGATTCTTGTTGTTTATAGAACACATTGAGCCAAAGGAAAAAGTTATCTTCACCTATGAAGCAACAAAATTCCAGTGATGAGATTCATAGGTGATCAATGATCCTTAGAGGTTTGAGATGTGATTTCATCCTATATAAAATTATTTTTCAAGGAACAATGATTGGTTCCATAATAATAACTAGATATTTTTCACATGTCAAGTTTGATGAATTTATGGGCCTATGGTTTGTAAACCCTAGAAGACTATAATTCTTGGATGAGAAAGCCCTAGAGTTTGTAAATAAACTCTAGAGCAAGACCTAGAACAATGATTCCATTGAAACCATAGATCATGCAAGGAAGGAAAGAAAAGCAACATGTTGATGATGAGGACAAGGATAATGAGTTTGCAGATGGATTTCAATGGTTTTTGCAAGAAGGTAAAGATCAAGAGGGAATAGACAATTCCCTGCAATCCTCAAAGGATAATTACTTTATATATCTCTTCATTTATTATTATTGTTTTTCTATTAGTTAGCTTCTTGTTTTGTTTCTTTTGTTGGAATATAATTGTTTCTTCCGTGACCTCCTAATGAGGGTTGCAGTTACACCATGAAGGTTTCCAAGGCTCTAGAAGTAGATAGAAGCATCAAGAACAACAAAGTAGAGTTTGTGGCAAGAGGACTCTCTCAGGATCGAGCTAGAGTCACTTGTGTTCAAGAGGGAGAAATTGTATTGACATGTAAAATGATGCCTAGTGATCGGAAGAGCTCCTAATTCAAAGAGAGCAGGCAAGAAAGAAATTCTTAAGGATGTCGTAATGAAGATTGTGCCAAGATATGAGGAAATTCAATAGTGACTTCCAATTGGATCTACAAGTATGTAGTATATGGAAACATAGAGAAGTAGAAAGCGAGGATTCTCCTAGGAAGAGGGAGAGGACTATGCCGAGACATTTTCTCTAGTTGTCAGACTAAACACGGCTTTGTATGAACCTCAGGCATGGTATTCTCATATTGATGGATATCTAATGAGTCTTGGTTGATCTTGTTATTATATGACTTATTTCTTACAGAAGCGGAAGGACTCACATGGCAGAGGGAACAACAGTGGTAGGAGGAGTTTTTTATGTGATAGAGGCAGTAATTAGGCCCCACCTCAATGACAAAGGGAGTTGACCTCTAAACTTGAAATGAAGGATCTTGCTGAGACACATTATCTCTTAAAAATAGAAGTGTAGCGTAAGTTGGGTGAGATCTTTCTTAACCAAAGGAAGCATATTATTACGATACTTCATATATTGGAATGATGGGCAGCCAGTCCATGGCCACCCTAATGGTAACTAGTCTGAAGAAGTTGAGTGGTAGAGGGAGTAGCCAGGATTGCCATTGTAGATTCTTCTTTAGTTTTAGAAGGAGAATCAAGTTAAGGTGACTATAAATTAATGTGGTGATGGATACAATTAAGGAAATTGGTCAGTTTATGGTTGATCGATTCTCCTTCTGAATTTCCCTTCTGTGTTGAGGTATCGATACAATACATGTATCAAATGATGAAGTATAGTTGAAGGGGTATATAGATTCATATTGGGTAGATAGTGTTGAAGATAGGAAGGGCACATCAGGATGACAATTCAGTTTGGATCTTGCTATGATATCATGGATGGGAAGAAAGCAGATATTTATTGCACTTAGGACTACAGAGGCTGAGTATATTGCAGCTAGTTTGGCGAGTTATGAAGAAATGTGGCTTCAAAAGCTACTTGTAGGATTTATTGATCAGGTATAGAGATGATTGTGATGACAGGTCAAAACATATCGAGATCATGGTACCACCACATCCAAGCCATGGTACAAAAGGGAGCAGTGAGGCTCTAATGCATTTCTATGGACAAGAAGGTTGTTGACATTCTCACAAATCCTTTCTCTTGAATTTTGTATACTTCAAGGACAAGATTGGAGTGGTTGAGAATTCTTTCCTTAGCTAAAGGGAGTGTTGATGTTGTAGCATCAAGGGGAAAAGATTCTCCCTAGGTCAAGGGTATTGACCAGGAGCCATGTAATGTGGCTAGGGAGATTGGTCGAGATAGCGTCAAGGCACAAAGTGCTCCCTGGTTTAGGTATTACCTGACCATATTGTCAATGGTTATTTGGCTAGTGGGTTGAGTGAGTGACTTATAGCATCGGGCAAGTGTTTTACCATTCAATAGCATCTGACGACATGAGGGATTGGTAAATGGGTTGAGGATTTCACCATTGTTAAAGGGGTTCATGACGTGACTCCAAGTGACAACTTGTTGAGTGGTGACCCAAGACTAATCTTGTTGATCCCGATCAAAAGGTTTTGACGATATTTCCAAAGGGTTTTGGCTAGTGGGTGACTAGATACATTTGCAAAGGGTATGTGACTAGTGGGTGACTAGATCCCTTTGTATGGTGTTGATGTAGGATGATTTCCACATGTAGTTGATGAATACATCAACATAATTAGCTCATTCAATCTTTTCTTGGGATGGAGAAATTTTTCAACAAAATGTACATCTGAGGAAGTCAAGTTGCCTCCCTAGCTAAGAGGGAGTTTTGAATTTTGGGTAGTTGTGGGAGGTATTCCCTAGCTACATTAGACCACAAAACCAAAGGAAAGGAAATTAAAATTTAAATCTCAAGTAGGCTCAAAATTGAAATAGGGAAAATTAACTTTTTGAATTTTAATATTGCCCCCAAATGTCAAGTCGGCCCAAATTTATGACCCACCTTTTGGGGCACCTTAGAACACTATAAAAAGGGAATTATCCCTTCTCATTTGAGACATCATTATCATGAATTTGGATCATCTCTAATGATTTGTTCAACATGTGAAAAGGAGGATTTCCCGAGGCTAATCACACATGCAAAGAGGAGGATTTCTGAGTCTAATCAAACATGTGAAGAAGAAGGATTTATGGTCTATACACACACACATCGTGACCTTGTTTGTCCTAAGAGGGTTGAAGCCCTAAAGGAGGTTGAGAGCCTCATTTTGTGTCTAAGGAGAGCCAAATCCTATAATGTTGTTACAAGAAGCCTCGGGACCGAAGGCATGAGATTAAGAGATGGCTGCATACATGATACCTTGTGCATATGTTGTTCATGGAAGAAGAGTTGGTTAAATCCTTGTAATTTCTAGGTTATCTTATAAATCTCATAATGTACTTTTGATGAATTGAATAATTTCTCGCAAGAAAATATTGTTGGGTTTTTCCCTAGCTAAGCTTTTCCCAGGGTAAATATTTGTGTCTATTTTTTTTCTCTTGTGTTTGGTTGTCTCTTTATGATCCTACTGTCATGATTGTTTTATAATTGAGATTTTCTATGTGCAATTGCTTAATTATGAATGTGACACAAGAAGGATTAATTAAGAAATCATTGGAAGTAATTATTAGATTAGAAAATCATAAAAAATCATGAAAACCACCATTGTAGATTGAGTAACTTTTGTTGAAAATAGAAACAAGAAATGCTAAAAATAGATATGCTATAATTAGCATTGCTATAGATAGCATTTCAAGATATGTTCCAATTTTAATTTGTCCTTGAATAAAAATTGAGAATTAAAATTCGAATTTAGTCTCACCAGTTGTTTGAAAAATAATTAATTAATTCATCTTGAGTTAATTAGTTGGTGAAAATCAAACATGAAGTCTTTGTGAAGACATGCAACAGTTATCCCTTTGATTGAGGAAGTTACCCCTTAATTAAGGAGATAAGGATGAGTTGTAATTAGTTAGCTCATTTAACTGAGTTAAGTCTAGTTAGATTAGATCCAAACAGTTTGTGGCACTGATTGTGAGTTCAGTCAGTTAATGCATGCATGCATGAAACTAGTGTACTCCAGATAATTGAATATTTTATCATAAATAACTCATGCATGTTAATTCAGACAGAAACCCAATTGATATTAAAGGCAGGGATAGTGTACTATCAGTTGCAAGAATTTTCCTATAAGAAATTCTCTTGCATGCAAAAGGAATTCATTCCTTGAGGATTGCGCAGTTTTACAGTGTGTTGGAGCAGTGTGTGAGACCAGTGTCACATAAGG
Organism: Pinus taeda; assembly: GCA_000404065.3. Classification (NCBI taxonomy): domain Eukaryota; kingdom Viridiplantae; phylum Streptophyta; class Pinopsida; order Pinales; family Pinaceae; genus Pinus; species Pinus taeda. The sequence goes on from APFE030598379.1 coordinate 309,604, forward strand.
CTACAACAGGAGCACCCAAGGAAAATAGCGCAAGGAAATAGGAGGCTTGGAGGGTAGAGGAGAAGGTTTGTGAGAAGCCTTATTTTCCTGTGAGCATCCAGGAGGGATTGTACTAAGAGTCGGATAGCTTGTGAGCTAAATCTTTGTGTAATGCTGATATATTTTCCACTTATATGATAATACAAATAGTAGGGTTTTTAGCTGAGGCTTTCCCCTAAGTATTTTCTGTGTTTCATGTGTATTGATTCTTCTTCTTTGGTTATATGTGTTCTCCTTGATCTTGCTCAAATTGATTAAGCTTCTGCAAGTTTGATTGTAGAAGTAGATTAAGTATTTTTCTTTAGTACATTTCATAATCAGTTTAATCTATAATGAGAATTTCTTCATTGCATTAGAGCTAGCTGATCTATAAAGAAATTTCTACATGGTATTAGAGCAAAGGTGGTCAAAGCAGAGAACAATATACAAATAAGGGAGAAGGAAAAAGTTTTAAGTTCTTGATTATAGGTACATAATCGATTTAAATCTCAAGTAGGCTCAAACTTGAAATAGGGAAAATTAACTTTTTGAATTTTAATATTGCCCCCAAATGTCAGGTCGGCCCAAATTTATGACCAACCTTTGGGGCACCTTAGAACACTAGAAAAAGGGAATTATCGCTTCTCATTTGAGACATCATTATCATGAATTTGGATCATCTCTATTGCTTTGTTCAACATGTGAAAAGGAGGATTTCCCAAGGCTAATCACACATGTGAAGATGAGGATTTATGAGTCTAATCAAACATGTAAAGAAGAAGGATTTCTAGTCTATACACACACATCATGACCTTGTTTGTTCTAAGAGGGTTGAAGCCCTAAAGGAGGCTGAGAGCCTCATTTTGTGTCTAAGGAGAGCCAAATCCTAGAATGTTGTTACAGGAAGCCTCGGGATCGAAGGCATGAGATTAAGAGATGGCATACATGATACTTTGTGCATATGTTGTTCATGGAAGAAGAGTTGGTTAAATCCTTGCAATTTCTAAGTTATCTTATAAATCTCATAATGTACTTTTGATGAATTGAATAATTTCTCGCAAGAAAAGATTGTGGGTTTTTCCCTAGCTAAGCTTTTCCCAGGGTAAATATTTGTGTCTATATTATTTTCTCTTGTGTTTGGTTGTCTCTTTATGATCCTACTGTCATGATTGTTTTATAATTGAGATTTTATATGTGCAATTGCTTAATGATGAATGTGACACAAGAAGGATTAATTAAGAAACCATTGGAAGTAATTATTAGATTAGAAAATCATAAAAAATCATGAAAACCACCATTGTAGATTGAGTAACTTTTGTTGAAAATAGCAACAAGAAATGCTATAGATAGCATTTCAGGATATATTCCAATTTTAATTTGTCCTTGAATTAAAATTGAGAATTAAAATTCGAATTTAGTCTCACTAGCTGTTTGAAAAATAATTAATTAATTCATCTTGAGTTAATTAGTTGGTGAAAATCAAACATGAAGTCTTTGTGATGACATGCAACAAGTATCCCTTTGATTGAGGAAGTTATCCCTTAATTAAGGAGATAAGGATGAGTTGTAATTAGTTAGCTCAGTTAACTGAGTTAAGTCCAGTTAGATTAGATCCAACAGTTTGTGGCACTGATTGTGAGTTCAGTCAGTTAATGTATGCATGCATGAAAATAGTGTACTCCAGATAATTGAATATTCTATCATAAATAACTCATGCATGTTAGTTTAGACAGAGACCCAATTGATATTAAAGGCAGGGAGAGTGTACTATCGGTTGCAAGAATTTTCCTATAAGAAAATCGCTTGCTTGCAAAAGGAATTCATTGCTTGAGGATTGTGTAGTTTTACAGTGTGTTGGAGTAGTGTGTGAGACTAGTGTCACACAAGGTTACAGCAGGAGCACCCAGGGAAAATAGCGCAAGCAAATAGGAGGCTTGGACGGCAGAGGAGAAGGTTTGTGAGAATCATTGTTTGCCTATGAGCATCCAGGAGGGATTGTACTAAGTGCCGGATAGCTTGTGAACTAAAGCTTTGTGTAATCCTGATATATTTTATCCTTATATGATAATACAAATAGTGAGGTTTTTAGCTGAGGCTTTCCCCTAAGTATTTTCTGTGTTTCATGTGTATTGATTCTTCTTCTCTGATTATACGTGTTCTCCTTGATCTTGCTCAAATTGATTAAGCTTCTGCAAGTTTGATTGTAGAAGTAGATTAAGTATTTTTCTTTAGTACATTTCATAATCAGTTTAATCTATAGTGAGAATTTCTTCATGGCATTAGAGCTAGCTGATCTATAAAGAAATTTCTACATGGTATTAGAGCAAAGATGATCAAAGTAGAGAACAATATACAAAGAAGGGAGAAGGAAGAAGTTTTAAGTTCTTGATTATAGGTACATAATCTATTTATTATCACATCTAAAAGTTCACCAATGGCATTCAATGGCTTGAGACTCGAGTATGCCCTAGATGGCAGCTCGAATTACATAGCCTATAAGGATCACATGGAAGCGGTATTAGAGGACAATGGTTTGAAGGACTTCATTGATGAAGAAGTCCTCAAGACAGCAGCAGCTAATGCCCAAGAATTGGCAGAATGGAAGAAATGCATGGCGAGAGCGAGGAGGATTCTTCTAGAAGGAGTTCGAGACCATATTGTCTCGAGTCTCCATGGGAAGGAGACTTCGTTTTCAATGTGGAAGAGATTGAAGGATCTATATTAGAATAACAACGACCAGAGGAAGCTGGCACTGAAAGACAAGCTTTGGAAAATAAAGTGTGAAAAGGGTGACATGATCTCTACATATCTGAACAAGCTCACCACCTCTAGAGATGAGCTTGGAAGTGTAGGAATCACGACAACTGATGATGATATGGTGAGTCCTGCTCTCCTTGGTCTTCCTAAGAGCTGGCATAGCTACCAAGACTCAGTGAATGGAAGAGAGAAACTGCCAGATTTGGAACGACTGTGGTCGGATCTGATGGAGGAGGAGATCAAGAGAAGCACTAGAGATGGTTCTTCATCAAAGCATGATGATGAAGAAAATCTAGCCTTAGCAAGTAAGGCGAGGAAAGGGAAGGGGAAGGCTTCCCATTCAAAATCGAGTTCTTCCCATGGTGGGAAGAAGGTTGACAAATCTAAAGTGCGATGCTTTAATTTTCATGAGGTGGGCCATTATGCAAACAAATTGTCCATTGAAGAAATCCAAGAAGGGATCCTCAAAAGGATCAGATGGTGAGGCACTAGCCTCACAGTTCGAATTGGATTTTACACTCATCGCATGCATGGTTTCATCGATGGTGGGTTGTGTTTGGTACCTCGACAGTGAAGCCTCATTCCCCCTGAACGGCGATAAGAGTTTATTCAGTACCTTGGAGGAGAAAGACCTCCAGACGCGCATAGAGATGGGCGATGATGGAAAGTACTATGTTTCAAGTGAAGGTATGATTGTGTTTCAGAGGGAGCATGGAGCTCCTCTCACCCTGACTGATGTAAAGTATGTGCCTAGACTGAAGAAAAACTTGGTATCAGTCACGATGTTGGAAGACAAAGGTTATGATGTAGTCTTCAGTAAAGGAAAGGCGTTCCTGAGACACATAGCCACGGGTCAGACCAAGAGGATTGGGATTCGAGTGAAGAATCTCTACAAGCTGGAGGTAGATGACTGTGCTGCATTGAGTTCCAAAGAAGAATTGGTGCAAAGCAAAGATATTGGGGAGTTATGACATAAAAGGTTGGGCCACTTGCATCATGGGGCCTTGAAGATAATGCAGCAGATTTCTACCAGACTTCCCAAAGGTAAACTTGAGCAAGTGGACACATGTAAAGGTTGTACCTTCGGTAAGTATGCAAAATCTTCCTTTCAGGATCAAGACAGTCAAGCTAAAGCAATCTTGGAGAGAGTTCATACAGATGTGTGTGGACCATTCTCGACAACCTCCACCGCTAAACAAAGGTACTATGTTATTTTCATTGATGATTTTTCTCGTGGATGCTAGATCTATTTCATGCAGAAGAAAGATCAAACCTTCACAAGGTTTTGTAAGTTCAAAGCCTTGGCTGGAAAAGAATTAGGAAAGAAGATCAGGGTTTTTTTTTCGCTAAAATTCCAACATTTTTTAGCCATGACATTAAAAATAAAATACCATGACTCCAAAAATCATTAAAATTCTAATAGTTCTCAACAATACGTTGAAGATAAAATATCACGGCTACAAAAAACCTAAATTTCCAACAATTTTCAACCGTGGCATTAAAGATAAAATATCACGACCCCAAAAAACCTTAAAGTTTCAACATTTTCAACCATGGAATTAAAAACAAATATTATGACTATAACAAACCCTTAGATTTTCAACATATTTTGAGATCAAATAGCATGACTAAATTAAACCTTAAAAATAAATACCTAAATTAAAAAAGTCATTATACCAAATGCTAAAAATGTATTTATTTTAAAATCTTAGCCTAAGAGAACTTGACACATTGCAATGAAAACTTAAAAATCAACCATCAAATTGACACATAGTGGGAGCGTGTTTGACCCATTGCAATTGAAACTTAAAAATCAACCATCAAATTGACGCATAGTGAGGGCGTGTTTGACCCATTGCAATTGAAATTTAAAAATCAATCATCAAATTAACACATATTGGAAGCGAACTTTAAAGATATAAGAGATAATTCACCAAAAAATTCCAAGATAAACCTTGAAACAAAAAATATCCAAGAAATTCACAATAAACAACACAAAAATATTGAGAGAAGAACCCTTGAGGTAGGGTAACACCATCAAATGCTCTTGATGGAAAAAATCACAGCACAAGTCATACTTGCTACAAAACAATACAATTCAACACCTCTCCAATAAAATCATACTCGAGTATTTATATGTTCTCTTGAGTATTCTTAGGGAACTTATGTCGATCACCCCTTATTATTATATCATCTCCTTTTAGTTATGTTGTAGTTGAAACTTAACTTATGTATTTTGCAAAATAAAAATAATAATAATAATAAATAAAGAGAAAAACACAAGAGGAAAACAAAAGGTAATTTTTGCATGGGCTTAAAAAATGTTTTAAAAAAATTGTTGTATAACCCTATAAAAATGTTTTATTATATATTTCAAGCCCTAATGTTTCAGATTGAAAGGTGTTGGCCTGAAACTATATAAAAGTGGGTCAAGACTTAATACAAATTAAAGGTTAAAGAGTGTGAAGGTCATGATTAGATTGTGGCCCATCACTACAAAGCAGCAAATCTACTAGCATTCCAATGGGTCTACATCGTCGAAGCTTAAATGACATCCACCCATCGGAAAAGTTGAATAACAAAATAGCCAATCTCGAGATCTACAGTTGGCATTAATTCCAACAGGTCCCCCTTATTTTTTAGAAACTGTTATAGGAACCCATTGGAAGTGGTAAGCAGATTTGAGGAAATCGCAACATCAAAATGGTGTGCAAGGGTTTCGAAATTGTTATGCAAAAGAGCCATCGGCGGGCGAGCGTGTGCACTACATCATCACTCTGCATCATCCTTCAATGTCACTTATCATTGCTCCATGTCATTCTCCCGTACTTCATCTAACATCATCATTTGTTTTCTCGACTATCCCACAGAAATTAAAAGGGTTTTCTTGGTCTCATTGTTTTACCATTTGGTGCATAGAGTTGGAGTAGCTGGAATCCAAACCATCAATAACCATTGCATGAGTCATGTATTGTTAGTTCCACATCAGCACTCTACTCCTTGTCATCTTCTGTTTGTCGAGTAATTCATAATTCTTCACATCTTCCTTTCTTTTTTCTTTAAGATGAAAATTTGGAAAAATCTTAAATCTACTAAAAAAATTGCAATTGCCCTACCATCTCTTTATATTACACTCGTGGACCTAGAAGCTGAAATTTATAATCCAAGTTGTCCCTTTGACCTCATGGAGATTTGACAAGACGCCCTTGATTGCTTCAATGACTCAAGTAACCTTCTCTGATTTTTTCAGTCGACCCTTTACCATGCCATTATGCCAATTGTTTATGATTTTCTTGAATTTATAAGTTGGCTAGCATCTTCTCTTGTCCCACAAATAAATTTCATTATGTCTTCATCCAGAGAGAATATTCTTGAGGTCACATCAGAATTCATCCACAAGGCTTTGAATTTTCCCATAGTTGAGAAGCCTAAAAGTTTCATAGATGATACTTTGCTTCTTGCCTTAAAAATATTTCTAAAGAAAACAAAGAAAAAGTTTTCAAGCTCATTTTTCCATCAAAATCTCAAATTATTTCAACGGCAGTAAAATATCCCATAGTCCTATTTTCTAAGGTTGCACAACATGTTGGGGTTGTGATTTTATCCCTTCTAGGAGATGATAATATTGGGATGGTGAATGGACAATATTTGGGGTTCTTGAGCATAATACTATAACCTGATGTTGTTTTGGATATCCCCTCTTACCTAGCTAAGTCCATCATTTTTCAATTTCAAAATTTTCATATTATTGGCTATTTTACATATCCATCTGTGTTGGTCAATTTGTTCCTATATGTACATGCAGATAAATTCAATCATCTTAGATTGAACATGTGGGATTCAAGGAATCAAATGAAATCAGTGGTTGAATGGACCAGTGTTATCAGAAGAAAGGAAAATATTGAAGGCTTCTCCTATTATTTATTATCTTTCACGACCATTGTGTATTCTATTTTGAACTAATTAACAACCTCCAATAATTTTTCCTGAGGAAAAAGAATTTTGTAGCTCAGTATCGATACGAGGCAGACCGATATATTTTTGAAGAGTCCATTGAGATAATATTATATGGATCTTAGGTACAACCATATCATATTCCAACCTTCTTACCCATGAGGATATTTTCTCTAGAGTTTATAAGGCATATTTTGATTGTAGATCAAATCCATTTTGTACCTACACGCAAAGGATACACCTTTAAGCTGGAAATGACTATGGGACCATTCATTATAAACAACAAACAATCCCTCACATAAGTTGAATAAATGATGAGGGAATTTGGCTTTGAAAAAGGAAAAAAGTGGTAGTATGATTCTCACCATTTAATTTTTGATGAAAGGGTGGAAAATAATTACGCAACCTATCCTCATGAAAGCAAACCAGAACTTGAGAGAATGGAAAATCAAAAAACATGGCTAAGTGACAAAGTATAGCAGAAGATAGATATATAAACCCCCTATGTAAGAGAGAATACTTTGAGTAGGAATGATCCTAAGAAGACATAAATTGAAATGGAAGATTCATAGCCTGGAAAGAAAGATAGAATTAAATTAGAAGAGGAAAAAGAAGAAATGTATACTTTCTAGTCAATTTAACGTCTTAAATTGCTCTACATAAATTATCAATCCGGGTATCATAAACTGATGAAGTGTGGTGCACCATATGTGCTTAGTTAACCTTTTTCTTACTTCGTTGTTTTATAGATTTTATTTTGTTTTGGGGTTTTGTTCTTGTTGATCTCCTAAAGTGTTTAATGCAAATGGAGATCTTATTCTAAGGTCTTAAGAATACTTTTAAAGGTCAAGTATGGATGTAGATTTCAAGACAAGGTTTATGTCCCTAATGGTAACTTCCAAAACGTATCACTTCAAAAGATCTCAAAACATGTTATTGATGGAATTAGTACTTAAACAAAAGTATAACTATGCAGCTACTTCAATCAAACAAAGATGAAATATTGATCATGAAATCACTGTCTCTACTGCTTGTCTAAATACGGAAATAAAAGTTAAGCTATTGCACTCAAACAAATCAAAAACTGCAAACTAATCAAAGTAAAATCAAATCACATCATTCATAGTTCGATTCCTCGCCAGGTAGTCTAAGCTATGGCTTTCGGAGATAATCGTCAATGATATGAACAAGTTGATATCTAATTGCAGGGGAGTAAAACTAAAATCAAATCACATCATTCATAGTTCGGTTCCTCGCCAGGTAGTTTAAGCTATGGCTTTCAGAGATAATCGTCAATGATATGAGCAAGTTGATATCTAATTGTAGGAAAGTAAAACTAAAATCAAATCACATCATTTATAGTTCGATTCCTCGCCAGGTAGTCTAAGCTATGGCTTTCGAAGATAATCGTCAATGATATGAGCAAGTTGATATCTAAACTAATTGACAAAAGCAAGTGAATAACACTGGAATCAAAGCATAACTGGAATTAAAAAGCTAAAAAAACAAAATCAACAGAGAGGCAAATCTCATGTCACTATTTGATGCAAAAACATGTAAAGAAAAACTAATCTACAATCAACCGGTTGAACACACTTGCATGAATTAAAATTGCATGAATGGAAAATCTAATCTATCAAGCTTGAAAGCAATAAAATGACATAATGAAATCAAAGTAAAATTACAAAATAAAATCTACTCTACCTTACATTCTAATGTGCTCCATGACATCTACTTCACATCTCCTTCCATGTTGAGAACATCAAAGCTTTATTCAAATTCTTCAAAATTACAAAGTACAACAAAGCTCTCTAAAGCTTTCCAAAGCCATCTCACAAGCTAACAAGCTTAAGAAGTAACAAGCTAAGACTAACAAATGAACGAGAGAGATCTCCTATTTATACAAAAAGATGAGAAGTCATCTCATTAATGAGAGTCCATGAATCTCTCCCTCTACCTCTAGAGTCCTAATCAAAATAGGAACTGATAAAACATGTCTTCTTAGAGTTACAATACAATTAGGAGATGTGACACATATCCTCATGGTCCCATGATTCTTTCCACTCAAATTCGAATTTGGCCTTATAGTGCCACATAAGGGTCTTTTAGAAGCCTCATTTTGACCTACACATGTCAACAATCTCATCCCACTTGTTAGTTATAAGCATATGCATATTATTTTCTAATTTTTAACCACAAATTCACTTAAAAATGCTAAGAATTAATAAAGTTTGGAAAAACATAAATGTGGCCCAATGATAATGAAAGTGGGATGAATGTAGTAACATAATGGTGAAATGGAGGTGATATCATGGAAATAATAGTGAAAGTGTAATGGAAATGAATGACATTTTCAAGACCCAACATACCCTCCAACTGAAGCTATTGCATGTCCTCATGCAATATATATTACATTAACTCTTTGGATCTTTGAGCCTTGGCTTAACTTTGCAAGATATCATTTGATAACTTCATGTTTTTTTGCATAGAGTTTTACTTGAATTGCAACATGGTTGGTTCTTGTGTTACAACCAATTTTTTTGGTGTTGCATTCTATTTTGATCTTTGAACTTTGCATAATGATATTTTGATTATTGTTGCAAAGTATATCTTTATTGGATTGCATGATGGTTGGTTCTTGTGTGACAACCATGACTTTGTTTGTATTCAATTCATCCTTTAAGCACTTTTTGAAAAGCCATTATATGCTCATAATAACAATATAATAATTAATATATGTTGGAAGTATGTGGGCTCCTGAATATGATATGGGCATGGCAAGATATGAGTATGAATGTATTCCCCCCCCCAAACTGTGGTATTGGCAATTTTATGAAATGAGGAAGAGAAATGTTTTCCAACTATTATCATTCTAGCTTTTTATGGAATTCTATGGTCAAAAGTTAGAAAATGACATACCTTAACTTACCCTTTGGAATTGATGAGTTGTATGTGTGGTGGCTGCAAAATTCTGATCATATTCTTCTTCAAGTGGCTGAACAAGAGGATTCATGGATAAAGAGATAAGATGACTTTTTATTGCTTCTACTAAAACTTGTTGAATCTGCTCCAAAATGTTGAATATAATAGTCTTCATGTCTTCAAAACTCATTGGCACAATTCCTACTATGTGAAAAGATGTTCTGATGTCGAACATAGCAGGAAATTGTTGACTTAGTGGCCATTGATGGATGCCACTAGTCAACATGAGAACTCTCACCATTGATGACAATGAGAGTCAAGATGCCCAAACACATCTTACTAGGTACGAATGAATTTGCCGATGTCGAGTCACTTAGAAGATCTGATGAACAAAGGACATTAATGTATTCCCATTGTTTATCAGCATGAGAACTTGCCATTAAGGCATGCAAGCCTCAAGGTGTCTTTACGAGGAACTTAGACTCAAAGGAATATGGACTCAATAATTTGCATTGAAGCAGGGCTTATTTGCGAAATGAAAATGATAGGAAAGGGAAGATAAAAATGGAAAATGGTAATGGAGAGCAAAAATGGCAATAGGCAATAAGCATGTGAATGAGCCTCTTGCTTTTATTTGTGGGTTATGAATGGAGAAAAAGATATGGAAAGTATATGTGAATGTAAATGGAAAATATGGACTGAAATGAGGTGAATGGTTTATTATAAAGTATGGATGTGATGGAGACAATAGTATCTAAAAGTTTTTCAAGTGTTTGGATCTGATTTTTCATCAGCATATTTCCTCTTTATTGTTGATCATCCTCTTATGAAACAAACTGGTCTCTTAGAGAGACACCATTCTCTTGTAGTCATTTGTCTTTCCTCCTAGAACCTACAAAAAACTAATACTTCTTCTGCAATGGAATGTAAGATTATCAAAGAAGAGAGATGGCCAATCTCTCTAATTATGATATTTACACATAAAACTAAGAATTTGTATTAATGAAACAAGTTCTCAAATAAAAAAAATCAAAAGAATTTATACCTTCTTTGGAATTGGTGCCCCAAGTTGAATGTCGCTTCTTGTCAGCAATTTATTTCATTATTTACCATTTCAAACTCTAAGGATGGATTTCTCATTGCGTAGATCCTGTTGAAATCTTTCCAACGATACTTGAATCATCAAAATCTGATTTTGTATGAGAAAGTTAGGCTGATTTGAACAATGAGCTTTTTCAGCTACGGAATTGGAGAACAGCTACGAAATTAGACTTTAGCTGCGGAATTGGAGAACAACTGCGGAATTGGACTTTAGCTGCGGAATGTGCACGGTTTCTGTAGCTAAAAATCTTGAATAAAAAGTTAGTAATTCATCTTTCATCATCAGTCTAAAATTTAATCAATACCTTCAAAAAAATGAGCAAATAACTTATTCATTTCATTGATTCAAAATTTTTTCTTTTTTCTTTTTCTTTATTTCTTTATTTCTTTCTCTTTCTTTTTTTTTTTTGACATGCGGTGACTTAGTGTGGCAACTTAGTGATAACACACAACTTGACTTCCCTTTGACCAGGCTCTTTTTCATCGAATTGGATCAAATGAATAGGACACCATCCATGTACTGACATTTTCCTAGCTACTCATGTGGCTCTTTTTGTCTCTTAACACCTATAACCTATAGAAGTAATAAAATGGTTGTGGAATTGCCAGTTAGCTACGGAATTAGGCTGTTTTCTGCAACTAAAAGATAGTCAACCATCTGTTTTCTGATTTAAGTTATTGGAAAAGAGATTTTATGCAGGCAAGTAATAGGGAGAGAGACTAAGATCACAGCTGGTGCACAAGACCAATTATTCATGATTTTTTTGTTTTCACTGTTTTCCTAAAAAAAATAAAAACTTTGAAATATGAAGCAAAACAGTTTTAATGATGGAAATATATCAGAGTACCAACTCTTGTGCTGCTCATATATATTTTTTTTAGTATTTGTCACCAACAATTCCTATGCATGCTGTAACAGAAACACCTAAGTTAATCTTAAAATAATTAGGAAGTTTTACATGCATGTGGACTACCTACTTGACTCTACATCTCTTAGAAATGGGTCATTCAAAAGTGCTGCAGCAGAAGGCCTTGCCGATGCAGCTGTCATACATTTTCAATAACTTGCCTTATTTCTTGATTTGTAACCTTTTCCACTATCGCAGGCCTTAGACCAGAACTCACCTTCTTTAAAATTTGACAATGCTACCGCACTCTCTGTAAGGAATCTCTAGAGTAACCATCTCCAGCAAGCATATGCCAAAGGAATAAACATCGACAAGCTATAATCCTCTTCATATAATTCTGGTGCCGTATTTGATCATCTTACTGTTAAACAAGAAGTAGTGGAACAGGATTAGACGGGTGGCGGAAGACGTGTTTCCTTAAACAATCAAAGTGTACTGTGTTTAAACTATTCTTTGTTCATTTAATATAAATCCTTTTTTCTTATGCATTCAGAGACACGATGGATGATCTGGCAGCCAAGGAAATCGGATCTGGGCGGATTTCTCAAAGAAATCGGAATATGGTCACAACTGTTCAGAAAAACAATTGTTTTTCCTCACGCAGCATGCAAAAAAAGGTTTCATAGAACAGAGAATTCTCTCAAACCACCATGAATTTCTTAAAACCATTTCTAGGTTATCTAACTGACCCTATTACTGAAAAAACCCATGTTTTATTTTTCCAAATTCACCTTCGTTTGGGCAAATCGTGCTTTCAAAGTTTGACGTTTTTCTTTGTTTTGAGTTTTCCTAAATTGCTACATTCGGCTGTGAAATTTCGAACCAGAGATAAGACAATACACCTTTGTTTGATAGTGGTAGTGTACACATTGTTGATCTTTATTGGAAATCTATGTGGGAGACAAGAAATTTCCAATCCAACCACAAGAAAGGTACACTAATGGAGAACACACTATTTTAAGAGTCACGAAGTCATTTCATAAAGAAGAGTGGGAAGTCGCTGAACAAAACCACGACCGAGAGACTACGCATGGGATTTGTAATGTTGAATTGAAGTCGTTGGATTGGAACAATTGACATGTTGAAGCCGAAACTGAGGATAAGCATCAATTCGTCGTCGCTGCATGTCACAATTCATTTTCTTGGCTCTTTGTTTTACAGTTTCAATCCTTAATTTATTGTTTATACTCCAAGTGCAATCCCTTGTTATACTTCATTTCGTTTTCCAAAAAGAAAACTTTTATGCTCTTAGCCCTATGTGGGTTTCAAGGAGTTGGTTTTCTTTTTTCTTTTCTTTTTTTATTTGCTTTTTTTTATTATTATTAGTATTTAGTATTATTAATTAATATTAATTATTTATTTATTTATTTATTTTATTTTGTTAATAAAATTACATATGTTATATTTCCAAAAATTGAAAATATACATATATATTTTACTAAACAAAATAATAAAATTTATTATATTTTTCTTTAAATTGTTTTGTTAATAAAACTATATGTTATACTTTTAGAAATTAAAAATATACATATATATTTCATTAAACAAAACAATGATTTTATTTTATTTTATTTTAATTGAATCAATGAAATGATGAAGTTTATTTTGTCTCATTTTTCTCTCTCTTTTTTTTTTTTACATAACAACTCTTTTCTGATCCTCTAGATCACACAAAGTGCAGAAGGAGAGCATACTCAAGAATTATTAATTTTTTTTTTACATAACAATCCTTTTTCTGATCTTCCATATCACACAAAGTGCAGGAGGAGAGCATACTCAAGAATTAATTTTTTTTTAGATGTAAGAAATAAAGTCTCCTAATTACACTTCCCTGGCAACGGTGTCAAAAATATCTAGTGAATTTAACGTCTTAAATTGCTCTACATAAATTATCAATTCGGGTATCGTAAACTGATGAAGTGTGGTGCACCATATGTGCTTAGTTAACCTTTTTCTTACTTCGTTGTTTTATAGATTTTATTTTGTTTTAGGGTTTTGTTCTTGTTGATCTCCTAAAGTGTCTAATGCAAATGGAAATCCTATTTTAAGGTCTTAAAAATACTTTTAAAGGTCAAGTATGGATGTAGATTTCAAGACAAGGTTTATGTCCCTAATAGTAACTTCCAAAACTTAGCACTTCAAAAGATCTCAAAACATGTTATTGATGGAATTAGTACTTAAACAAAAGTGTAAATATGCAGCTACTTCAATCAAACAAAAGATGAAATACTGATCATGAAATCATTGTCTCTGCTGCTTGTTTAAATACAGAAATAAAAGTTATCCTATTGCACTCAAACAAATCAAAAACTACAAACTAATAAAAGTAAAATCAAATCACATCATTCATAGTTCGATTCCTCGCCAGGTAGTCTAAGCTATGGCTTTCAGAGATAATCGTCAATGATATGAGCAAGTTGATATCTAATTGCAGGGGAGTAAAACTAAAATCAAATCACATCATTCATAGTTCGATTCCTCGCCAAGTAGTCTAAGCTATGGTTTTCGGAGATAATCGTCAATGATATGAGCAAGTTGATATCTAATTGCAGGAAAGTAAAACTAAAATCAAATCACATCATTCATAGTTTGATTCCTCGTCGGGTAGTCTAAGCTATGGCTTTCGGAGATAATCATCAATGATATGAGCAAGTTGATATCTAAACTAATTGACAAAAGAAAGTGAATAAGACTGGAATCAAAGCATCACTGGAATTAAAAAGCTAAAAAAAAAAAGTTAGCAGAGAGGCAAATCTCATGTCACTATTTGATGCAAAAACATGTAAAGAAAAACTAATCTACAATCAACCGGTTGAACACACTTGCATGAATTAAAATTGCATGAATGGAAAATCTAATCTATCAAGCTTGAAAGCAATAAAATGACATAATGAAATCAAAGTAAAATTACAAAATAAAATCTACTCTACCTTACATTCTAATGTGCTTCATGACATCTACTTCACATCTCCTTCCATGTTGAGAACATCAAAGCTTTATTCAAATTCTTCAAAATTACAAAGTACAACAAAGCTCTCTAAAGCTTTCCAAAGCCATCTCACAAGCTAACAAGCTTAAGAAGTAACAAGCTAAGACTAACAAATGAACGAGAAAGATCTCCTATTTATACAAAAAGATGAGAAGTCATCTCATTAATGAGAGTCCATGAATCTCTCCCTCTACCTCTAGGGTCCTAATCAAAATAGGAACTGATAAAACACATGTCTTCTTAGAGTTACAATACAATTAGGATATGTGACACATATCCTCATGATCCCATGATTCTTTCCACTCAAATTCGAATTTGGCCTTAGAGTGCCACATAAAGGTCTTCTAGAAGCCTCCTTTTGACCTACACATGTCAACAATCTCAACACACTTGTTAAGTATAAGCATATGCACATTATTTTCTAATTTTTGACCACAAATTCACTTAAAAAGGCTAAGAATTTAAAAAGTTTGGAAAAACATAAATGTGGCCCAATGATAATGAAAGTGGGATGAATGTAGTGACATAGTACTGAAATAGAGGTAAAATGGAGGTGATATCATAGACATAATAGTGAAAGTGTAATGGAAATTAATGACATTTTCAAGACCCAACATATACCAAACTGACAGGGGTTCCTTGAAAACATCTTGGTTTTTAGTGACAGTGTTGGACCTGCCAACGTTCAAGGAGGTCTCCTTGATATGCGGTCCCAATTAGACGTCAAAACGTTTGGTATAGGATCCCCATCTGGAATACGGCCCAATTATCGTTTTCTTAAAGGTTTTCCTTGGCTTTAATTGTCAGTAAGAGAGAGAATCACATAGGTGCCTTCGAAAAGCAAGTAGATATTCCTGGTGAATGTTCGGTTGTAGGTGTGTCAGGGTTTTTCTACTACGGAGGGAAAATGAAGTGAGCCTCTAAAAGAGAGGTAATAGTACCACCCTAGTAGATACACACATGAACAAGAAAGATTCACCTAACATCTAGTGGAATAGTCCACAACAATGAGATGATCATTACAACCATTACAACACATTCTCAATACAATAAGCACTAAAATAACAGAAATAGTTCAACTAATTTATAATGGTGGAAAAAACCATGAATCATAAACATTTATATAATAGTCTTACAAATATTCATAATCCATGCATGAAGAACGTGTTGGCCATTAGGTTTCAAATATTAAGTAAAAGACCCAATACACATGTATACAATGAACACCACCAGCGCCAATAGTGGAGTGTTGGAGCCACTACTTGCTGCCCAAAAGAACTAACTTGTCTCTCTAATGCTTTATGGGAGAAGCTAAGGTGAAAATTCATTTTCTTGTACAATGAGGGTGTATATATAACAAATGGGGTGATCCCTCACCTCCGTTGTGACTCTTGGACTACCCTCATGACTATTTGACTTCCCTATGACTTTTCAACTTTTACATGACTCATTACATTATGCACATGTCCTTTGGACTTCCACTTTACAATACATTTCAAATAAGAATTTATATAATCCACAAAATGATGTGGCACATGATGACTCATGACATGACATGACACTAATGACATAGATTGCATGATGACATGGCAATGTCAAGCCATTCTTTCTTGTTGCTTGTTTTGTGACTTCCAGAAGATATAACATGATCTCTTCTTCCACCTCCATATGACTAAAGGTGAGAAGTCTTCAATTTTATTAGATCTTGAGTTGTTATCGCAAGTTGATGTCCCTTTGCTTCCTCCTGATTGATTAACTTGTATTTGCATCATTAGAGGTATCTCCTAGCATGGTATCCTTCTTTGTCTCCTCCTTCATCATCTTGTAATAGAATTGATAAAGTACCTACATCTACAATTCACTCACGACAAGGCGACATCAACCCGATAAACCCCTAGTCTAAGATGTTGCATGATGATCCACTGACTGAGATGGAACATAGTGGCAAGCTATGGGAGAGGCTCAAGGACTATGCAATTGGTAGCTCAAGTAGTCAAGGTTTGATACTGAGCCTTGAGACTATGCAATGTGTAGTTTAGGATGGATTGGGCTTGAAGATTATGCAGTTGAGGAACTCAAGGAGCCAGGTTTAGGGCTTAAGCACCGAGTTTTCCCACTGCGCAGTGTTGGAAGGACAAGGAGGCCAGGTGATTTCACAATTTCACAGTTCAGGAGCTCAAGGTTAAGGTTTAAGGACTGAGACTATGCAATGCACAGTTGAGGGCTAACTAGAGGGAAGGTTGTGTAGTTTTGGAGCTCAGGGACTGGGATTGAGCGTTGGGATTGCACAGTGCACAATTATGGGAAGAAAAAACTATGCATTTCATAGTTCCAAGAGGCAAGGCTATTGCTTGAGGGTTGAGACTGTGTAATGCACAGTTCAGGCTGGATGAAAGAGGTTGAGTGGTCCAGTCTGGGATTTCTCCCAATTTGACTAAAAGTGTCAGATCAGTGAAAGGAAGGTAGGCAAAAACCTGACTCTAAGCATGATCACACACTTAGATCATTTGATGACACAACATGGAACACTTAGAACACATGAAAAACATCATTTCCTCAATGTGATAACTTTGTGACGACCTACATCAAGTGTGACACTAAAGATACACTTTGTGATGATTGTGACAACACTTGCGCGAAAATGCTTAATCTTTGGAAGTGAGTGTGATACATGTTTACATGGTAAAAAAAACTCATTTATACAAAGGTTACCCCTTGAAACCACCAAAACTGGCTTTTGTGTGTTTTGCAACACTCCACATGCTAAAAGACGACACTTTAATTGTCTTGCAAATGGGACAAGGACACTTACATAAAACACATGCAATAACTCTTAATGCTTGTGATGACAACATGCAAAGCCAAAGTAGGCTCCAAAATTTGGATGTAGGCCAAAATTTTGGAGGGTGTTGCAGCAACAACAACACTTGGTGACGTAGTGGTTGAATTCCAACTTCTCTTCCTTGGTTAATTCTTTCATGCAGGGTCTTGTTCTTCAGGGAGTATTGGATTCATCGTGCAGATCACTCTAGTTTCCCCACTTACCATGTGAATAAACATAGTCCCCTCTATCCTTTCTCAGTTGAACACAAACATAAGACCAACAATATCACAATGTTTCAAATCAGGAAAGGGTAGAATATTTCACAAGATTTAGATTTTCTTATTATAGCTTTTTATCTATGGTGTTTCTCCACTGCCAGCATGTCTAGGCAGTGCCCTAGTGGAGTCACTATAGGAATAAAAACATTGCTCCAAGACCCTAAAATCCTCTGATTAGGTTTGCTTATTTATATTTTCCCCTTTTCCTTCTCTACTTGATTGGATAAGAGTCGAAACATAAAACATAAAGAGTTGAGTACGAGCGTAAGGTTTCCAAAATATACACCGGTATCATGGCTCAACGCAAGACTCTCCTTATGAAAGGATCATATTTTCTGGCAAAACATCATTGACCAAAATATGTAACCAAAAAAAAGAAGGACCAAAGGTTAGCCAAATTTTGTAGTGTCACAAGACCCTTTTCAACTCAGACACACAAACTGAAGCTGGAAAACATGTTTACACATGACGCTTATTTACATAAACAAAAAATGAAAATGCAAGACCAAACAAAACAAACAACCGAAAGAATAAATTATGCCCATAGCGTAGGCCATGGCCCTAGACCATCATTGAAAATATGTTTTAAAGTCTTGGCCATAATAGATTTAATCTTCCCATCTAGAGATTAAAGACAATATGTGTGTTGACCAAGCTTCTCATGCACAATATATGATCTGATCTAGAGGGACTGTAACTTATTGTTGAAGGGGAGCTTGGTCCGTTTCTGATATTTGTGTTACAGAATCACATGATGTAAAACATTATCCATCATTACCAAGGTTGAAAGAAGTTTACCAAGAGGACAATGGAGAAATTCAATCACCAATGCAGCTATGTTATGTAGCTCCAAGAGGACCATGGCAGCCTATTTAGCCTAGTATGATGCAAGAGACTAATTCACAATTTCAAGGTTATGCACATCCACCTCAAAGTAATTGGAATACACCCTTTCCTTGGAAACATTCACAATCTCAACCCCAAAACCAATCTTGGCAACAAGGTTGGAAAGGAACTTATGCGAGCCATCCATAATATCCTCATTATTTTCCTCAATATCCTCCATACCCAACTCCATGTTATCCTTACCATTCATCTCAACCTCAACAACAACCCCATCCACATCCATCTCAAATATCCACTCCCACTCAACTACCAGTACCACGATTTCCAAACCCACACACTGAAGTAGCTCAACCCACTTACAATGCTGAGGTACAACACTTCCAAACATCTCCTCTTGAGATCAATGGTATCCACCATAACTCAGGGAGAGCATTGAAAAAAGGAGATTATCTTGATATTATTGAAGGACCACATCTAGAAGAAGAAGATTCAAATGAGAATACCAAAGGATCATGGATTTCATTTGATGAAGAGCATACAACAAAATCAGAGATCAAGAAAGCTCCCTCATGGTTACCATCAAATCATCCATGTGTTCAAGAAAACAATCAAAAAAAAGAGGAAGATTTGAAGGCCATGGAAGAAGAAGACATCCAAGATGATCCAAATCAGTAAGTGGACCAGGGGCATCACAACTATATTGAAATATGGTTCCAGACAGTCACTAAGTTGTAGCAACACTCTTCTTCAATCGTACTTGATATCATCAAAGTCAAATCATTTGGTCTCTGAAATCCAGGTACATGTCAAAGCATATATTTCAATCCTACACATCATTTTGTTTGTCATATTGATGTGCACATGGCTCCATTGGAATTATTTTTATTCTTGAAAGTGATTTCATTTTTCAATTAGGGCAGGGTAGAAAAAAAAAACTAAAAAATAAAAGAAAAAAAATAATCAGGTGAAAACCTCCTTGGAGGCTCCTCAGATTGGCTCATTGATTGAAAACCTTAATGAGACAATCAATGGGTTGGAAAAAAAGAAAAAAGAGAAAAAAAAAAAGATCCTAGCTGAAAACCTCCTTTGGGGCGCCTAGGCAGACCTACTAGTTGAAAACCTCATTGAGGCGGCTAGTAGGCCTAGAAAAAAAAGAAGGAAAAAAAAATTTCCTCGCTCCATGCATCTCTTTGATGAATGCATGTACTCTCCAACATCTGCAAGCAACAAGAACAAGTTGGTACCAAAAGGTACATTTGTCAAGCCTAGTCAAAAGAATCAAATTTTGACTTTCTCCTCCTTTGCTAAAATGCTCCAACAAGGTGAAGGCCATGCCAATCCATCACCCTCATCTATTTTCACCATCCACCCATAATTCTCAAGCTTCTACCATTAAATTTGCTTGATGTTCTAAAAAACTACAGGATGCTATGTTTTCCTATAGAAGACAAAACTACATAGAGCATAAATTTGTTTTTTCCATAACTTGAAAACCATGCATCCATTTTCCAAGTTGTTTTAGGGGGACATGCATATGGATGATCGTGGCATGCTCAAGAAATTTAAGCAAATTCCAGTGCATAGTTTTCGAAAAATCAACCTCCATCACCTACAACCATTTTTGCATTTTCTCGATATCCATGCATCCATTGAAAAAGATGTTTCGTAGGGAGATGAATATGGATGATAGTAACATGCCCAAGCAATTTCAGAAAATTCTAGTGCACGGTTTCCAAAAAATTGACCTCCATCACTTTCAACCATTTTTAGTTTTTCTCAAGATCTGTGCATCCATTGACCACAATTGTTTTATAGGGAGGTGCATAATGATGATGGAAACATTTTCATAAAACTTAAGGTCAATCCATCCTACTGTTTGGGAGATATGGACAAAGCAAAAGGTTGTCTTGTAAACCTACAAGATTCCCTAGAAACCTATAGGATTGGCAATGAACAATTTTAAAAGGAGAAAACAGAGGTTGCCTTCATCAAGCAGTGATAAGGAGGGGGAACCCATCAACGCAGTGAGGATTCATCAACACTCTCCTATACTAGAAATATTCAAAGGCACAATTGGATGGATTTCTTTAAAAAAATTGAGGGGATATGGTGATGAAGTAGCCAGAGATTTGCAGTCATCTTCAGCATGGCGATCAAAAAGTCAAAGAATCTCCTCCAGAGCTTAGCAACGACATTAGGATCATCAGCATCGCCATCCAATACCTGCACATCAACATCAACTCAGCAGCAGCATGTACGTCTCTCCAACAACTATCAGGTAGGTACAAGTATGCAATATTATTGATCTCTTCTCTTGAGCATATTGTAGTTAGAAATTTGTTGTCAATGCATGAGAGATAAGGTTTCATAAGCCAAGGATGGGTCAACAATCTTTGTTGTCTTCAACTATTTAATTGCAGTTCACTCCTTCACTCATGCAATATTGAAAAGTCAAATTATGAAGGGTGATTATTTCAAGGAATGAGGACAACATTTAAAAGAAGAAATTTTTGCAAAAGACAAGTCACAAGAGCACTCCAAGCCCTCCATCCACTTCATATTCACTATCTATTCATCATTCATACATCCCATTTCATTCTTGAAAAAAACAAACAGATCATCCTCTCCATTTTCACAAACCTACACTACTCCCTTTGAGCCCTAGCATCATCATCCAATCCCTTTTCATCATTTCACTCTCATATAGTTAGAAGACCCTAAAGGAGGAGGAGTGACTACTACAAGAAAGCATAATGTTGCTACAATAAGGAAGAAATGAACAAATTATGTGAAACCCCAAGATGACAAAGCTTAAGAGAGACCTAATCAAAACAAAAAACTCCAAGGCCATTAGGCAATCATCTATGCCACAAGAGAGAAGATGAAGGAAACAAAAGGAAATGGGGCATTCACCATGAAAACAGAACTCAAAATGCAGTGATAAAAAGAGGGTTTCCAAGAGATCTCTAATCTCTTTCTATCTTTTGTCCAAGGCCTAAAAGATATTATAAAAATGGGAGAAAGGCAGGGAAGTCAAGTAAGGGTTTGCCCCAACCTCAGACTATCATTTACACTCAAAAAGGGTATCATATAGTTTTAACAAGGTTTCCTGTAGTTTTGACAGGAATTACTACAGGATGTCTTAGTTCTCATATAAATGCATTTTGAAGGTGTCAGAGGTGTCCAAATGGAAAAGCAAGGTAGTAGAATATGTGATAAGGGTGTAGAAGACCTTGCCAAACTGAAAAATATTCAAGAACCCATCTTGAATAAGGGGAAGAAGGCAAGCTAATGGTATCAATAAACAACAATTTTTTCTTTGCACAAATATGTTTTTGGGCTTGTCGTTGTAGAACTTGCAGCCAATATTCTTAATGCACAAGAGAGAGGCCACTAGGGACATGGATGAGGCATAATGAGGTCACTAAGTTGCTTAGAGGATGAGAAACACTTTCAGCAGGGGGTATGATGAGCCTCTAAATTATACATAAATTAAAGCCCATGCCTTTAAAATAAAACATAAATTAAGGCCTATGACCATCCTTCAAGACATTAAACCTGGTATCATATAGTTTTAACAGGGTTTCTTGTAGGTTTCCTGTAGTTTTGACAGGAATTACCATAAGATGTCTTAGTTCTCATCTAAATGCATTTTGAAGGTGTTAGAGGTGTCTAAATGGAAAAACAAGGTAGTAGAAGATTGATAAGGGTGTAGAAGACCTTACCAAACTGAAAAATATTCAAGAACCCATCTTGAATAAGGGGAAGAAGGCAAGCTAATTGTATCAAGAAACAACGATTTTTTCTTTGCACAAATATGTTTTTGGGCTTGTCGTTGCAGAACTTGCGCCAATATTCTTAATGCACAAGAGAGAGGCCACTAGGGACATGGATGAGGCACAATGAGGTCACTAAGTTGCTTAGAGGATGAGAAACACTTTCAGCATGGGGGTATGATGGGCCTCTAAAATATACATATATTAAGGCCCATGCCTCTAAATTAAAACATAAATTAAGGCCTATGACCATCATTCAGGACATTAAACCTCTCTTTCTACATTAGATAATGTTTTTTTAACTTTAATATATTCATTATGAAGGTTTATGAATAATTTCATATGTGTGCCTAATATTATTTATTTTTGTGGAATATTATGAGAATATTAGCATTATGAATATTTGGAGGAGGAGATAATTTAGGGACTTGTTCCATACTACAGGAGGATCAATAATAAATAATAAAACAACAAGATGTTATGGAATGATGGCACAGATTGTGGAAATCCAACGATTGAGAAAATATAGGAATGTGCTCCACTAATCAAGGGACCAGATCCACTAATCAAGGCATTTTGGTGGGGAAACATTCCTTCATTCATGGGGAATGATTCCTAATCATTTTTTATAAGTACCAGGTCGAATTTGCCTCTAGGGAATGATTGAGAAAATGTAGGAATGTGTTCCCTGCCATTTAATGCAAATTGCTAATATTGGGGACCAAATCCACTAATCAAAGGATTTTAGTGGGGAAAGCTTCCTCCATTCACAGGGAATGATTCTTAATCATTTTCTATAAGTACCAAGTCAAATTTTCCTCTAGGGATAGATATTCATTAGTGTTCTTGTGGACAAAACTTGTATTTTTGCATCTCCATTGTATTTTATTGCATGGATGTAATTCTATTGATGAAAATAATGAATATTGGTGTCATCCTCATCTTCTAAATCTTGTTATCCTCCATAGATCTCTGAGTTTCCTTGGGCTTGGCCATCCCAGGAACCTCAGAGCCCTTTTGTATAATTTTCTTTCCTTCTTTTCACTTCTTATGCGCATGCATCTCTAGTTTTTATTTCTTTCTATTTCTGCATTTAGTATTAATGATTTATTGTTGTAAGATTGAGTTAAATGGTTGATGTAAGTTTTTTTGCAAGATCAAAAAAATTATTTCATTCTTGGGAAAGCTTTGGAAGTTCATAGTAATCATTGACCAGCTTGGATTAGTCTTCTTATCCCCAAATCTAGATTGTTGGACCTCCTTTTTAGCAAAGAACAATAAATTTTTGCTATTTTTTAGAGCATGCTAACAAGATTCAGTCAAGTTGATTCCACTTGTATTAGATCACAAACACATTATAGTTCATATAAAAAATTACCCCATTGCATTTTCACTTGATTTGGTTAGGCATTTTTTAGATTTACTAGCTCACTAGTTTTCGAATTTCTAGATTTTTGAATAGTAATGCTTTTTTATTTTTTTGCATGGGTTAACAAAGGTATTTTTGAGTGATAACACTTAGAATGGTGACCTAAGGAATCCTAATAAATAAATAAAATTTTCCCATCCAATTTGGATTTGATTTGCTTGGTCATTAAACCCTTACCAATTTCATCATTTCACAAGGAAACTTCTCCAAGTTTTTTGAGCAAATCCATCCATCTCCCAACTTTGGTTTTGAGTTCTGAAGTGGTTTGAAGTAGCAAAACCCTAGAACCCAAAGCTCTGAAACCAAATGTTATGCAACTAACTCACAAAATAGAAGAAGAGATAGCTCAACGACTTCAAAATAAGCATCTTCTAGTGGGAAACCTCCTTTACATTTCACAAATGAAGAATTCTTGGATGATACAAGTGACAAAACCTCCCTTCTATATATAGGACTCTGAGGGGCCACAATATAGTTAGAGCCGACATAACAATAATAATGTACGGGCACAAAAATAACAATATGCGGACAACATTGGCACAAAAATAACAGTAAGGGGTTATAATGAAAATAATAATGGGGGAATACACTAGTATTATAGGAACCTAATAGTTGCAATATGTCCTACTTTCTTGTAGTTAAAGCATTTAAGGGAATCCTAACTTTGTATTTTCCATATACCTTTTTTATTCTTCTCAAAAAATGTTCTCCGTCTTCATTTGATTCCATATCGAATGTATCACTTCATTCATGCTCTTGATTCTTTTTCTTATTTTGAGATTTGAAGGATACTTCTTGTGTAAATGGTTTCTCTTTCTCAATTATGATCTCTTAGGTTGTGACAATCCCATACAATTCATCCATTTTCTATTTATCAAGATCCTTCATTTCTTCAATAGTTGAATCTCTAGCATAAAATATTAAGTGGAGTGATGTTAATAGTTTTTCAATTTCTCTAACAACCTTATATGAGTTTGGAGCTTTACCTTCTTAACCTTATAATCACCTTCAAATATATTTCCATGTTTGTTCCATGTTCCCTTTGCGGATTCACAATGAATCACATTGAGAAAATTTGGTTATGATAGACCATGAAAGTTAGTATTCATGGCTTTTACATTATGTTCATTGGCCTTCATTCTATATTTATTTATTAGTGGAGTTGTTGGATCCTTATAACTATTCACAATAAATTGTGAATGGTCAAAGTGAAGAACCATTAGATAATTTTTCATCCTCATTATCCATAAAATAATTTTTGTTCCATCAAAAAATGGGATCTTGTTTGTGAGAAACTATTAACTAGCATTGTGTAGTTCTATCCTCTGCCTTCTAGTTGTTATATTATTTTTAAAGAAACCTTCTCTAATGCTAATTTTCGAGAACACAGTTATATTGAGGATGCATTGACCCAATATAAGACACTTTTTACTTATTTAAGCATTCATGAACCATAATAAAACAAATAAATATGATGGCCTTCAACGTACCAAAAATGAAATTATGGAAAAAATCTTGAGATCATGCCCTCGAAATATGTTTTAGGACCAATCACAAATGTTGAATTCCACATTGTATATATCTAAAACTATTGAAAAATAAAAAGAAAATTTAGCCAAAATTTCCCCTCAATCTCTCCTAACTACACTTAAAATTTAACCATTTGAAGCATGCAATAAAATATTATATTGAACATTTTGATGACTCATTCACTCCATAATTACATATTTTCATACACATTTACTTCCTTAAATTCCCAAGGGTACAAATTTTTCATAAAATTTTTGTTTGGGGAACAATAGTCCAATGTTCTTTTTGTCCAAGGATTACAACTTCTCACTAGGGACAACAATTTCCATTGTAATTCTTGGCTCCAAAAAAAATTCAAAATACATTGCTAGAACCTCAAAATGTCTAGGAATGTTTAGCACCTAAATATCCATAGAAAGACTACCATGAAGATAAAAACCATTGACTCAGTGAAAGAGGTGGGTGACCATCAATATCCACTTATAAAAAATCAAATTTTCTCATTACATTGGGAAAAAGATAACAGATCCTAGGTGACGGGGACAAGTTGAGGAGAACCTAAGCTTACCAATCATTTGAGCTTAGGGCACTAATTGATGTGCCCTCCTCTATGACTGTGCTAGGTACGACCATATGGTAAGCATGTACTATAATCTGGAGAGGCACATAAGACAGAAGGTGATATCCTTCCAGTCGAATCCAATCAAAAGAAGTGACCAAACTACTTGGAGGGGGTGTCGTAGGAACAATAGAGCTCCCCTCTTGCTCTATGGGAGTGAGAGGAATGGTCTCATGCATCTGAGGAATGGGTTGATTTACCTCCAGCTCATTCGAAACTAAAGACACTTGAAGAACCTGAGTGGTATGAGGTTTACTCTCTACCTTTAAGGTATGGTTAGTTGAAGGTGGAGCCAGGTCTACCATTTTCTCAACCAATGATTTGTCGAGAACGAACTCACGAGACTCACTTTTAGAGAAAGTGGGGTTGACCAAATATGAATTTTGATCAATCACTAGATCAACTAGTGAAGGAGCAGGGGAAAGATTTCAAAACTTAGATGAAAGATGAGGTTGAGAAGTTGTAAGGTTTTCCAACTCTTTGGAAGCTTGATATAAAAGAGGACAAATGTGAATGGGATGATTACCTTCACACAACTTACAGGGAAATTTGACTTTCCCCTTTTTCCTATGAGCTTTAGTGACACTAGTTGAAGGTTTATCACTAGCATGATCTCCAGAGGCTGATGACAAAGGATGATGTGAACCTGTAGACCACACTTCTAAGACCTTGGGAATACCAAAGAAATCATGAAGAAGGTGGTCACCCTTGCAAATCTTGCAAGGGAATTTTACTTTTCGGGGCTAGTTGGAAGATTTTTCTACATCTGTTGCATCCGTAGCAATGGCTTCTTTGTTCCCTCTTGCTGATTTTTCTTCTTCTTCTTCATCCTCTTCTTCTTATTCTTAGCTTCTTGGTTACTAGAATCCACAGTTTCAACAGGCAAAGAGGAAGAAGGAGGTGAAGAAATATGCGAAGAAGGTAAAGGGTCAACTTTAAATTTAAGATCAATTGGAGGTTGATGTTGTTCAGGTGGAGGAGAACTTGTTTGAAAAGCAGTTTGGACACTCGGAACAATGAGGTCAAAAATAAACAAATTGGTAAACCAATGGTCAATCCAGGAAGGGACAATGTTTCCATATACGGAGCACCAATATTTCCTAAATAGGGAAAATAACTAGGATTCTCGTCAGAGGGGTTTCCTTGACTGGTAGACTTGGGAAATGTTTCCATCAGTATCAACCTAATATATAATAAGGAGTATTCCATAAGAAGGATGTTGTTCCATGGTCAATTAATTGCTTTTAGAAATTAACAAAACAAAATAAAATTTGGGTAAGAGAGGCAAGAGGTTCTACCAAGTATTCGTGAACCATTATATACACCTTAGTTAAAACTAAGGACTTAACATACGATGACCGATCTCCCCGAATGTTTTTTTCGATGTATCATGTTTAAAAGGCAACTGACTTGGTTATCTGTGGCTAAAAGATAGAAACCTAATGGGGTCTCCCAATATATACTTGATGATATGAGGAGCACAAGTTTGTGTTAACGTTGTCTAATGCATAGTCGTTTATTGAGAGAGTTGTGATATACTTGCCATACTAGAGTGCCTCTGATCCATCGTAGAGTACTAGAGAACCTTTGATATACTTCCATATTGGGACATGATTTCACCCCCGGGATACAATGCACGGAGTTAACGACAACTAATATGTTTTAAGACGTCGGAATACATCTCTAGCCTAGACCTCTAGATATTTGTGTTAGGTTACAAATGCTCCTTCGGTTGATTGAGGTAAATTTTAAGTTTATCTTGAAGTAGGTTTTTGTTTATGGCTCAATGATGTCACCTCAATTCCTATAATGAAACTAAATGAGGAAAACGAAATATTTTCATTCGATGAATGCTAGACTAATGAGGGAAGAGATACAACCACACAAATGCATAAATCAAGCAAAATGCATGAAAACATAATTATTTAACTTTCTAATGCAAAATGTAAAAATGAAATCTACTCTTCCACTTTCGCTAACAAATACAATGCCGAAAATGCAATCCTATGAGAAACAAAAATCACTTTTTCTTTCACTAAGATGTACTAATCTTTTTTGTTCTTTTTCTTTCACTAAGATGCACTAATCTTTGTTCTTTTCCTTTCACTTTGATTAAAAAATGAAAACTAATGTAATGAGAAAAGGGAAAAATGCAATCTAAAACAACTAAAATCAAAATTTCGTTCACTTTTTTTGTCGAATGAAAATCATTTCAAAAATACTTAAATGAAGAAGTCCTTCCACTTTTCTTTTCGAAACAACAAAATCAAAACAAGAATTCACTTTCAGTTTCACGGAAGCAAACAATTGTAATCTACTTTTGATAATGGAGTAGAAGTAATTTTCGAAGTATCAAAATGATCCAATGCTAATGAAAATAACTTCACAATCACGAATCGAAAGAAACTATAAAATGGTGTCTTGCTTGCAATAAAACTCCCAAATGGAAGAAATCAATCTCATAGAGATGAACCAAGTGATGGGTGAAGGGTGACCTAGAAACACTAGAAGGAAATCAAGCCTCAAACGCACATCAACAAAGCCAAGAGACAATTGTAATCACACAAGGATAACAATGAAGACAAACACACTATAATTACACTGAAAAACACTCACGGTGGTTGAAAAACACTGAAAGCAAGAAGAAACCCTAATTTTTCTTCTATCCTCTAAGATCAACATGCCTATTAAGGAAAAAGGGTGATGAAAGGCAAAGAATTGTGACTGTAAATTGAAAATCAGAGTTGATAGTGCTTCTGTCAAAGCAGAAAATGCGCTGGGAGAGAAAAATAAGGGAAAAACAAATCTTTGAAATCAGAGCACACTCAACACTCTCAAGAAAAAACTAGTGGCAGCATATAAATATAGTGATGTATACAAGCCAATAATCAATGGTTGGTCAAACTCATCAGAGAATCTGATCAAAGGAATGGATGGAAAGGTTATAGCTTGTATAATATGTAAATAAATGATTATGGAATTACGAGATAGATATGAAGATCCACTAACTAAGAAAATCTAGTGATGTGTTCCCTTCTGTAGGAGAAGCTAGAAATCAACAATTAATGAATATTATTGTTGTTGGGGACCAAATCCACTTTTTGAGGAACTTTAGAGGGGGAATGAACCATCCTCTCAAGGAGGTTTCTTCCCCCATAATATTGTATAGCTACAATTCAAATTAGCCTCTAGGGAAGAGGAATTTTTAGTGTTATTATGAAGACAACTTGTTATGTAGCAGTTCTACTTTCATTCCCAACAAATATGTACCTGACTTGATTCTAATAATCAAGTTTGGTTTCATTTTTAACTTCTAAGGATTGGTTTTATTCATAGGAATATGAGTATCCTTGCTCTGGGCCATCCGAGGAGCCTCAGAGCCCTATTGTGCATTTTATTTATGTTCTTTCTAGCATTTTGTCTACATTTATCATTTCTGCATTTAATGTTCATGTTTCATTTGTTGTAAGTTATATGATTAAATGATTGGAATGAGTTTTTTCAGTTTATTTATATAATAAATAATATGATGCATCACTAGCATAGCTTAGGAAAGATATTTTGATCATTGGATTACAACTTAGGCTAGTTTATTAGTTCACTATTCTCAAATTTCTAGTTCTAGTAGATTTTGTTTTTGAATTTTAGAACATGTTAATGTTGAGCCCATGCTTGGCTAGGTCATCACTTAGCTTCTTTATTGCTTGCTTCTTGAATGTTGATTTCTGCAACTAGTCTATATTTCCTTTCCTGTAGTTTACTTTAAGCAACGTGTGATTTCTTTCCTACAAGAGTAATATAGGACTTTCCTTTCCTACAAAGTAGAATATATTTCTTAAATCATTGTCGTTTCCTTTCTCGCAAGATAGATTAGATTTTCATTGTTATCATTTTCTTATGTGTGATTTACATTCAAGCAAGTAGAATATATTTCCTTTCTATCATTTCCTTTGCAACAAAATTAGAATAAGTTTTCTTATTTCTATTTACCTTCTTCAATTTAGGAATGCTATCCTACCCATATATTTTCTTATTTGAGTTTGTTTCATTTTCTTCTTTCACTTGCATCAAAAGGAGTCAGACTAGGAAGAGGAAGGTGTTTGTTGAACACAAAGTGTTAAGTTTGTACGAACCTTGAGTTGATAATTAAAGTTGAGCCCTCAGGAGTTCCAACATTCTTGTTGTAGTATTGAGGGTCATCAAATACCACAGACATAAGAAATTACCGTGGAAAGTGTTGGGTCTAATGCGACACAAGTTTGATAGAATCTTGAGAGTACTAAGGTTCAAGGTGAAAGATTCACTAGGGTTCTTAGAGCCTCACTTTCAGGTTATTATGATTTTTTACTATTTCTAGGAAGATATGGTTAGTAGGTCTAGATACCTGAAAAAGGTGGTTGAATTGGATGGAGTAAAAAATATGACAGCTAACACCTAGACTAATCTTTGATACCATTTTAAACACACACAAAAGTAATAGGATGAATTTAGATAAAATCGTGTGATTGCATTCTATTCACAAGATTCACATATTAATACATAGTTTTATGACCCTTGGTTTTCATCTTACAAGAAGTTACTTGGACTTCAATGTCTATTGGAATTCCTCCACACCGTCCCTAATGATTTAAGAACACTATTTCCTCAACGTTGTCCATAATGATTTAAGTAAGTGTCATGTATGTAACATACTTTTGGAGTAGGTAAATTTGAAGAACTATGGAATCGTTGTTATATTGTTAGAAAAATATTGTGAGAATGGGACAGTATATTGTGAAAGATATTCTCAATATTGCTAAAATCCACCTCACTCGAGGACATATTACACATACATAAGATATTCTTAATACCCTTTTGTACATTACCATATTTTAGTGTAATGATTATATTTTGTTTTATTTTAATGTTTTGAATTACGCTTATCTTGTTTCACTCTTTGTTGGTAGATATGGTTAGATTTAGTCATTCGTGTAGCATTTACAGATGGTTCCAATAAATGAATGTAGAACCTTATGTTTGTAACATTTCTATTTTATTTTTGCATTAGTCATTTGTTGAATTTGGATGAGATATACATTGGCACTATAACCAATATTATTGTGAAGTAAAATATGGTGATTATGCAATTAGTTGAAGCACCTATGTTGAGAACCTATCATTTCATTGTATATTTAGATTTTGAATTAGTTTTTGTCTCATATAAACAAATTAATCGCATAAAAGTTGTACATAATATTCTTCAAACGCTTGTAATAAATAGTAATATTTAAATATCCATAATTTTATTTCTAAACCCCAATTTTACATCTCCCTAAATCAATTTTCCTAACTCCATAGTATCTATTACTACATTGAACACATCAACCAGGTGTAAAACCAACCATGCAAAAAGAAACAATATTTAAAAGTTACCATAACCAACTTTCCTAAACCCCTTAATATACTCATAACCAAAGCTAATACTTGAATAAAAAAGGAATTGTTGAATTGTCGGAACTAGGAGGAGGCATACTAGGGAAAAGAACAAATATAGACTAAAATCAAAGGCCCTAAATAACCCTAGTTTGCTAATTGAAGTAATAGTTATAGAAGAATAGCCTACAAAGATGCAGACTGAGGATCCCTCAATTGCAGAAATTAGAAGATCCTCGAAGAAAAAAAGAGACAAAGCTCCCATGGACCAACCATCATAATCTTTCAAAAGAAAAAAGATCAAAAAAGAAGCAGAAAAGAGAGAGGCCATCATCAAAGAAAATACAACAAAAATCACAAGGTCTAAATCTGCTAGAATTAAAACCAACTTGGATGAGCTTGCAGAGGTTGCAACTCATATAGAATGAAAGGGTATTTTGAAGCATTTTTGTTGAAATTTTGAAGTGGAAACATTATCCTATCGAAAGTTTCGAAGTGTTTCCAGTTTTTTTGCCATTACAGGTATTACCGGTTTTTC
The DNA here is from genome assembly GCA_000404065.3 of Pinus taeda. Lineage (NCBI taxonomy): Eukaryota > Viridiplantae > Streptophyta > Pinopsida > Pinales > Pinaceae > Pinus > Pinus taeda. Next base: position 341,505 of record APFE030598379.1, read on the forward strand.
CGGTAGCACCTGTCACAACAAAAATATACAGCTGTCAGCAGCAAACCTCCGGGCCAATTTTGGAAGACAACAACTCATAACAATAGGGATAAGAAAGATGATGGATATGAGATAGATATGAGGTTGTTGAAGGTTATTTTTAATGAATACATATGGTCATTCAATAGGCAAGACCATAAAAAGAAAATTCAGCAGTGAAAGGGGCAACCAGTTAGTTTTCCGGCAGCAAAGTGTCATTCTTCCCCTTCTTCTCATCTACACCTCTACTTTTTGTTGTAATTCAATGGGAGATGATATTAGTGTCTAAAAGACACTCCTATAATAAGAATATAGTGGAACCACCAATTTAGGAGAGTTGGAGTTGGTGCATCTCTCCCTATATATACCTTTTGTAAATATCACTTAAGGGTTGGATTTTGGTTCACCTGAAGACTCAGCTTAATAAAAAAGCTTTTTCTACACTTCATGCTGGAGGATTTTGTGACTCAAGTCATATCTAATGTGTGTTTTGTCTATATCCTATTTTCAACTTTCTGAATTATAAATTTGTAGTAGCTAGTATAGTATGAGTGAGAATCATTAAGAGAATCTAATGATGACTTATCTATTGTCCAATTTTCTGTGAATTATAATATGTGTTCAAGTAGAACTTGCTAGTGAAGGTTTCACAAGGGATTTGTGAGATACTCTATACGTGTTTTTACTTCTTAATTCTTGTTTTCCTTGTCAAACCTGTTTAATCTTTTAAATGATAAATTACAACAGCTAGTATAGTATGAGTGAGAATCATTAAGAGGATCTAATGATGACTTATCTACTAACCAGTTTGTTGAAAATCATTATATCAGTTTAAGTAGAAATTGTTAGTGAAGGTTTCACAAAGGATTTGTGAAATACTTTATACTTTTTCCTACTTTCTATTTGTTATTCTCCTTGTCAAAAAATAGAGTTTGCTATAAGGCTTTATGTAGTTGAGGTGATTGCCTTAAGATACTCAGCTTTCTTGGGATAAGTATCAACTACCTGTTCTCCTTCCTCTGCTCCCCTATACTACTCACTTAACCATACAATTTATGCTTGCCACAGCTTTCCAAATGCATGAAAGTTAAAGAGGAACTCAATCATTTCAAAACCCCTTCATAAAGCCATCCCACCACTCAAAATACCCTTTTAAATTTTGAAATGAAATCATGACGTGTAAGGCTTACTCCTTTTGCAGTCTAGAGTAACTCCTTGCACTAAAAGTTATGATTGTGATTTTATTCAATATATTGATGTTAGATTATATTAAACTAAATAAAAAGGAAAACTATGTCTATTAGCTCTCCCTATCAACAAATATTTTGTCAAACCAATCAATGTAGAGATAATCATAGCTACCTCTATCTATCTAGGAAAGTGAACTTCTTTATCAAATCCAACATGACTAGCAGAATATCTCGTGACTTGATACCTTTTATTTCTTATGGTGTACACATTTCTCCCACATATTCTTCTAATCATTTACTAGTGTTGTCCACTCCATGTGCTCTCGAATTGAGTTTAAACCAAACAATTATAGATACATCATATTATCACAAATGTTATCTTTCCATGAGGGTCTTCACAATTCCCTTTGAACTTATCATTGTTATCTTTTCTTATGTTCTTCAGGAGACCATATTAGATCTTGATTAATACCATACTCATTTATCATGCCATCTGGAAGAGTTCTATATTATCAAATTTTAGGCAAGATATACCAAGCTCATGCCTCCAAGCATGTTTCTACTACCAACACTTCCTACAATATTTCTTAAAAAATCAATCTACTTTCCAATGAAAAACTCTTTTCTAAAGATATGCATGCCTATTCCTTTCATATATCCATCTAGTTGACTTCCTTTTAAATGTGTTTCTTATTTCCTTGAAGTTGAGACTCCTTTCTTAAGGTGAGAAATGCTTTAATTATGTGTTCTTGCTACAACTTGACTATCCTCATGCTTGCAAGCTAATTTCATAATCTTCTAGTAGAATATGATTTTTTCATGTTACTATGAATCTAAATAACCTTCTCATCAAGGATCATTGTGATTCTCCCTGTTAGAATATTTTTCTATAACAATATGATGTCAAAATGTAATTGTATAAACATTGAAGTGCTAGATGGTCCAAATCCTTCTATATTTTCCTTGCTATGATGAAACTCATTGTGCAAACTCTAATCCTTCCAAATCTATATGCCTCTTTCCATGATGCCATAATTTTTAAAACCAAGTCTCTTCTACAAATGTAACTACATATCCTACTCTAATTTCCATCTAATAAATGAGAAAACAAGTTGCTAGTAAACCTAGTAGTATTGGATTTCTTGAGTAATATAGATCATTAGGATCTTCATTCTTTGACATCTTTTTAGGTTCTCCATTTTCTTCATCTATATGAGCTCCACTCCTTTCCTTCCTCTTATCATTCTTCTTATTTTGAGGATCCTTGGGAAAATATCTTTTAAAATCTCCATATTCGTTGCAACCAAAGCATTATATTTTAGACATATCTTGTCTTAAACATGGTTAATTGTTGTTGTTATTGATATTCGTTCAACGAGGTTCAAAACCTCCAAACTTTCCCTTCTTCTTTGATCGAGAAACAAAATATTGAGACTTTTCATTGGGTTTGGTTTCATATTTGGCTTTCAATCTAATCTTTTCTACAGTACAAAAAGACCACAACTCATAAAATTTTGAAGTGTCCTCTGTTGTATGAGCACCAAATATATTCTCTTCTTCCATTCTTGAAAGTTCATCGATCCATCGTGCTTATTTCCTTCCTTACAAAATGAAGTCATTTATTTTGAATATTGAGACATAGAGAATATTGTAGTACTTACTTGTCAAAAGTGCGACTTATTTGATGATGTTGCCTTCAGGTATCTAGATGCTCCAAGATTTTCTAAGAGACTTCAAATATGTCCTAGAATGATGACTTCTAGGATGACTAGTACAATAATACCTTTAAGTTGCTTCAAACATGAATAATGATGTTTCGAGAGTGTAGATGATGTTCCTAGGATTCTTGATGATGCTTAGATGATGATTACTATAGATATGTCTTCGAAAATCAATGATGATCAAAGAGCTTCCAAGAGAGAGATTGATATTCTTTAAAATTATGATGAGCTATCAATACCCTTCAATGATAGAGATAGATAAATAGTTGATGTAGTAGTCTTTATTTGATCCTTCTTCCTTATGCTCTTCCTTGTACCTTTAGTAAATTATGTCCTCCAAAGTATCTTTGATTATTGTCATCCACTTATGCCAATAAGAGTGGTCGTCATGTTGTCTTCTCTTCACCCGAACTCTAAATCCATGTTGATAAATCAATAAGGAAACATTCAAAGTCATTTTCCAAGCACTCAATAGGCAAACGAACCTCACTGTTTGAAGACTAAGTATAACACTCTCATGTGCTAGCAACCAAGAGCTAAGGCATATCTTTAAGATAATGGAAACTGAGCCATCATTTCAAATGGGACTCCCACACCAAATATTGTGATGTCTAGTCAGGACTTCATACTGGGGCAATCCCCTAAATGTTAGCAGGTCGAGCACCGTCAACATTTTTGGTGCTAGAAGGAGAGTCATATGATAAGTTGAGTCCTCACATATGTTTTGAATATTCACATACTTATCATGACTAACCACAGAGTTCTTCCTCTGAAGTGTATGTCTTATGGATATGACTTTGAAACCTCGGAGGAGCTATGGAATTCCTTGTCACAACCCACATATCAAGGGAGAGGTGGAATAACGTGTCTTGAACACAAAATGGCCTTCACAATTACATGTCATGAGTATAAAATCCATGAATATTACATGACCTGCTCGCTATTCATATACACGCTTTGAGGGCACCCACTGCTATGGTGTGCCACGCTGCCCAAGAAATCTACTCACTCTCTCACTCAGTTGATGCTAGAGATAGGTTGTTCTTTCAATCATTTTGACAGTAAAACACTCAGTAAAGAAATTAAGAAATTATAGAAAGCAACTGATGAATCCATTGAGAAATTTCACACACACTTTTGTAATCTTTCATATCGATTTCTTGAAGATGAAATTGATTGGGAATTTATCGATGCAAGATTTAAGTATCTTCTTTACATCTCTGAAAATCCGCAATTCTTGGAACCATTCGAACCACTCCCATCATACCTCAGTGTTAGAGCAGCCAAATCTAAGACAGGCGAGGTCACTGTCACAAGTGATTGTCTGTCCTCTTCACATCAAACAACTCTAGCTCTAGAGTGCGAGGTGGGAGAAGGTAAGCGCACATCTATTGAACTATCAAATCCCCCCACCCCACATGCTCTCAATATCTACGCAGATTTGGCTTGCAAGCCTACTGGTTGTCACGTAGACTTGTTCCCTCAACCTTTGACTTCATGTTCCATTGATCCTTCAGTTTTTATTGTGTTGTGTTCTCCCGTGCCAGACTCTACATCTTGTGTCCACAAGGATCAAGTTGTTGATGGAGTTGGTATTGTGCAGCCAACCTGTGCTATCATTCATGATGAGTGTTTGCGGGAATCTGAAGAAGAACCAAGGTGAAGAATGACTCCCTTCCATCTGTGCCTCATCTTCTTTATCCTAATATCTCTTGTGATTCTGCCACTTTTGATTTTCCCTATGAAAACTCATCTTTGGATTTGATACTTCCGATCATTCACGGGACACACTAGATGTTAGCCTGTCATTACATCGTGGAGAGGATGCATCTCCCTCTAAAAATTTGTCCCATCTGTCATTTTTCATTTCTAAAAAACAGAGGGTGAACATCTTTATTTCTCATCTACCCCTCTACATGATTCATCAAATCATGAGGATTCTGACAAAAATCCCAAATTTTCTGATCATGGTTGTTGTGATCTCTTTACTTCTTCATTTGATCATGATGTTTATTCACTTGTTGTTAATCTTCCTAAGCCACTGGTCCCTAACAATATATCTATTGATGAAGTGGAAACCCAAAAGGTTTTCGAGGCACTTTAGCTAGAGCTAATGGTTATTACAGGCCCACAATGTCTTGAGGTTAGTTCCACTTCTGATCAGAAAGTTTTTGAAAAACCCAAGGTTCCTCATCACTCTCTCCTTCACATTGAACATCAATCTAAGACAAAGAGTTCACTTCCTCCACTCTAATCACACGATCCAATTTATTATGATGGAGGAATCATACACAACAATCACACTTGCAAAGTCTAATTTGTCTCTCTTTCTCATGTTTTCTCATATGTCACAATCAAAATAGTATGCATGCTTAACATCTGCAGGTAGTGTGTCAGAACACCATGTTAAGTTCGCAGAATGGTTTTCTTGCGCTTTCACTCTTTTATTTTATGTGGACGTGTCTAAAATCAGAGTGTGTTGGTATTCATTATTAAATCTTTATTGTTCACTAGTTTGAATGCATATATTTCTTGTTTACCATGCCTTCACCAACATGGTCCATCCAATATACTGATGGCTGAATTAGAAATGTCACTTGACGTGAGTAGGTCCATGCATTGTTTAGCATAGGAGTAAGAGTAGTGTTTGCTTTCTTTCTTTTCTTTGCTTCCTGGTTTGCATGTTTTCTTTTCTTTCTGACTTGATTTGGTTTGTTTTCTTTCTTTCTTTGCTTACTTGTTTTTCTTTCGCTTTACTTCTGCTTTTTTATTTCTTTGCTTTCTCATGTCTATAGGTTAGCCTTACATGGAACATGTTTGGCTCTCGAGACGAGTCAGGAAAATCTAAGAGGACTTGTACAACTATGAAAATTGGTTATATCTTGCCTTCTCTCTTTATGAAGAGCTTGTTGTCATCATTCGATGATGCCTTGATGGAAAATACGTTATGTTTATAGTGGGTCTCGGTGAAAAAATAACGCTTGCACTATTAACTAGTACTACCTACTCTAATCGGTTCTTTTAGGTTAATCCTTGTAATCTCAGTCAAGTAGAGTAAGCTGGGGGGGAACTTAACAAGTATTTTAGAGGTATATATAACATGCTTCTCTAAAGGAACAACCTCTTTTGCTCTCAATAAGTCGGGAACCCTCTTCTACCTCTGAAGTAAATAAGTGCCTATTCACATTTTGAAAAATTTTAAAAATGAAAAAATGAAAAATGAGTAAGGTGAAAGAAGAGAAATTATTCCTGCACAGAGAGGTTATACAAGTAACTCTGTCGAGGTACTAACTAGGCTCGCTGGCAGTGGGGCAATGCTTGTTTTCTTACGTGACTCGATCGAGGTATTGTTTAGGCCTGCTGGCAATGGAGCAACACCAGAGATGAAACTTAAACTCTGACAATTATATTACTTGTGCATCAATATACCCCTCATCCCCAATTGAAACAACTAGGTTGACTTGCAATTGGAATGTGTGTTGACCGATGAAGAGAATGGTAGGGACTACATCTTTCACACAAGCTAGTGCACAAGCGATCATGATCAAAGAGTCAAACAATATTTCTGGAAGAGTTAGACTCGCTTTTCATGAAACAAGGTCCATATAGAGAGTTAGAGTTCTACCATTGTGTCACCAATCTTGTAGCGGCTACAACCACCCTCCAAAATTTTGGATCTCATGAAAATTTTAGATCCTACCTTGGATCCTGCGATCAATCATCCTTGGTCACTTGTTGGTAAGCTCATGATCTCAATATTCCCCTCCTTAATCTTAAGAAGTTGTCCATGTTCTCATATTTATGCATCATGTGTCATCTTTGGGCATAGGGATTGTGGTTTTTCATGTAAAGGGGATGTTGTAATTATTCAAGGGAAAGCATGCACGCATGAGTTGTTATCATCACATAGACATGTTTCACACTCACTTCACGCACTTTTTTCATGAAGGTTGTTGCATCAAGAAGAGTATGTTTTATACATTATGGATGATCTACATTGTATCACTAAGTGTTCATGTGTGGTCATAGTCGATTCCTATCACTATTTACATTTGTGTCATTGATCTCACACTTAACCATTTCCTGAGAAATCTAGCCTCATCTAGCTTCGAGGAACTATTCAGTTTTCTTCTGCAACCATCAAGCTTCCTCCCTTGCCTATTGGAACATCACAGTGTGCAGAGACCCCAGCCTCCCTTGCCATCAAAAACTGCGTAGTGGTTTCGTCAAGTGTCCTTCCCCCCATCCGCAACCCACTGTCATCAAAAACTACGTAGTATTTCTTCTCAGCTTCCTAGGCTGCATTGCACTCAAAAATTGTGCAGAGGTGTCCTCCCAAGACTTCATCCTGGTAGCAATCACTGCCTGCTGAAACTATGGTAATCTATTTCTCAGTGACTACATGAACATGTGACATGCTAAGATCACTCCCAAGGAGTTACGGAGAAGGACCAAGAAACTAAGTTATGGCGAAAGATCAGGACAGCATGTAGACTCAACCAGATGCATGATTATCTTGAGGGTAAGTATGGTAAGTAAAGAACACCTTTGGAAGTACACCTCTTAGTTGAGTTTGTATGATAGCTTGTCATTGTCATATCATCCTGTCTTCAGTAACATGCATGTGTGCAGACACAAATAAGTCATTTCATGTATTTCCTCTACATGTCTTACTTCCTTTTCACTTGTTTGACCAACTGTCATGGTCAGCATGTTGATCACTAGTCATGCTTACGACCATGTTCTGGTGACTTTGAAGGTTTGTCTTTGTGTGTATGAGTTGTGTTCGCTATGTAAACATCTATCGCACTCACACACAATGTTGTAAGCAATATCTGAAGTGTTGCACTTTTCGCTTTCACCATTAGAAAATCCCGTTGTCAGTCACACTGAGCATATGTTGTCTTGTGGTTTGAGGTGTCCTGTCATCAAGTCATGTTGAGTGTGTGTTCGCAAGGTCATGTATGCACGAGTTCACTCACTCACACTTAGCCTTTTTTCCCAAAAGACTATCAACCAGACCACCCTCCATCAACCGGATGTCCACATTGATGCAGTGTGTAGTCTCAGCTCTTAGTGACTAAGAACTGTTTCCCAGAATTATTCAAATATTGAGGCTTCCCTTGAGGAAGTATGCACTGCACAATCCCAGACTCAACCTAGCAGACTATCACCCAAAACATCGCATAAGTTTCCCAACAATCTATCTTAGTCTACGCTTCTCGCAATCCTATCCATCAAGCCTCCTGTTGGTCAACTAGAGAATTTGACTTGGGAAGTGACATTGGGTTGCACTCATCCCCAAAATTGTGCAGAAGCTGCTAAGCTTCCTACTTACAATGCTTGAATAAATTGTACAAAAAGGGGGGATAGACACAAGATGCCTATCACTGCAATATCTCTGGAAATTCCACAATTTTTTTAGTCAGTCCCCTTGTCATCCTGCCTACCACTCCTCCTGAAAATTGCACAGTTTTCTTGGAAAATCCCCTGCTGCCCGACACCCTGCTCAACTCGAAAACTGGACAAACATTTCCTGCATGATTTCCTCCCAGATCTATGCAGTTATGATCAACGAGCTCCCGTAGCATCTTCCCAGCATCCCCTAAAAATGTATGTAATTTTCATTGCGAGTGCCTCCTGCTATCCGCACTACCTTCCCCAGAAAAATTGCATAATTATGCCTCCCAATTGAGCTAGAACACGCAGATATCACTACTTTATCGAACTACTCAATGAAACCTCTCAGTGACCTTTGTGCATTTTTTCTCGAGAGTGCCCCAGAGCCTCGCACCCGGCCTGAAATTTCCTTTGCATAATTTGAGAGGCTTGTCCTATCTCCTGGTCACCTGCACCCAAGAACAAAATACAATGCATCATGGTTGACAAGGAAATTTCTAGATTTGATGTCGTCTCATCATGAGTGATTGTAGAAATAGGTACATGGATGAAACATGGTGTGATGACGAATGAGATCAACAAGGAGTGCATGCTAGAAGGCTCACTCATGGTTGGACGAACACATGAAGCACACCAAGTAGCAAGCGAATGAGACACTTGTGCATGCATGGACCATCAAGTGAGCACCAAGACCATTGAAGACTCCACACGCTTTACCATGCATATGTGGAGTTTTGGTACACCATGAGCACACTAATCACTCAGTAGCACAACATCTCGGCACGAACAACACAACCAACATGTGCATACCAGTAGTGTCATGTCGAGTTGTGTCATGAGTCACCTTTGCCACATCACTACTTTGGGTCATACTTGTGTAATCAATGTAATGTAATGTGGAAGTCCAAGAGACCCACGAATGAAGTCAAAGAGTCATGAAAGTCTAAGAGTCTTGTAATTTGAAGTCGAAGAGTCACAAGGGTTAGTTTCACCCTTGGCTATATATAGCCCTCATCTGTACATGTAAAAGAAATTTTCACCTTGGCTCCTCCCACATAGCCTTTAGTGTTTGTAGTCTTTTGTTTGAGGAGAAAGCAGTGGCTCTAACTTACCACTATTGGGGTTAGTGATATATGGTGTATGGATGTGTCTTAGAACTTTTTCTTATCTCATAAGCCTGTTAACAGGCCATCACATACACATGTATTGTATTTGTTTGTAAGACTATTCTTTCGATGCCTGTAATGCATGTTTCTCTAACTTGTACTAAGATAGTTGAACTATTTCTATTGTTTTTTTGCATATACTATTGGAAATGTGTTGTATCAATTGCTATCGTTGTCTCTCTCATGTGGACTACTCCGTTGGAAACTCGATAGGTTCATTCTTGTAAACTTGTTATAATGACCTTCGCACTCATGTGGACTACTCCAATGGGTGCTGTATGTGCTATCTTTTCACTTTTTGTTTGTGATTGTCACATCCATGTGGACTACTCCACGGGAAGCTACAAAAATCGTATTGTGTTGTGTGTCTCTAACTGAGTTGGTACTATTCCCTTTCGATATGATACTCACTCTCACGCTCTCCCTCTTTAGTGAAATAACTTTGACACAAGCAACACTAAGCACTCACCAGGGACACGAACCTTGATGTTTGAAGACTAATTATACCACTCTCATGTGTTGAGAAGCAAGTGATAAGGCATATCCTTAACATAATGGCAACTGAGCCATCATATCGTATGGGAGTCACACACCAAACGGTGTGAGGTCTAGTTTGTACTTCATACCGGGGAGATCCCCTAAATGTTGGAGGGTCCAGCATCATCAATAGGTTAATATTGCTATGAAGGGCTCTATTATAGAAACGCTAAACATATAGCAAGTTTGATCCTATGTGCATGGATGGTTTGTATTGTACATATGAAATATGAGCATAATTATCATGTTGACCACTTCTACATTTCAATCTATTTGGGTATCAAAGGTATTCAATTGGTAGTTTGAATAAAAGGTATTGGAAAACCCACTATTCTTATATGAAATAATGGTTCAAGATACCCAAATATGTTGAAATGATTGTTTAGTAGTAGATTTTCGTACAACACTATTCTTCCATGATGCCAAAATGGGCATATTAGAGAGCCAAATAACAACCACAAAAATACAATCCTTGACTAGAGTAGGTAGTTGAGTGTAAAACCCTTAATTCTTGATGATTTTTTTAGCAATCGCATAGGCGGTGCATTAGAAAAACTCCTGAATTATTGTTATCAACTTCTTCACACCAAATTTCCCTAACAACTAATTAAATTATGCCTCCCAAATTAGCTTGGCACACTCACTTGAAGGAACAAAAAGAACTTTTTTACCTATGATCAACCTCTAGCATGTGACAAAAATGTCAAATGCACTATTGTATAATTGTATCCACCCAAAAGTATTATTTTGACAAGAGTTAAGAACTATGGAAAGCATCACAACCATGGGATGACTAAGGAAATATGTAACATGATTTGTGCTACCCTTCTTGTACTTGATGTTCATGTGGAATTGTTGCAAGCATGTCAATCATTTATGATGGAAATCATTCTATAACTTTCATTTTCTCTACATGAATTCCAAAAACTTATGACTTAACCTATGCATTAGAAAAACAAGGCTTTCATTTCTTATTGTATACAATGAAGGAATCCAAAGGACTATAGAAGAAGAATATAGTTGTTAGGGCTAAGATACAATGAAATAAAATACAAGAGGATATATGGTTGGACTTCATGAGCCTAGCAGTAGAAAGACATCAAATTTATAGTGTAGCCTAGATTATTAACCCACTATGACAACCCCTTTCAATATAATCCACTCATATAAAAATGTGTAACATTACTATAACTAAAATATAAATCAGTTGAGATATGGGTTATGAATTTCAAAAATTGGTGAGGAGGTCACTCGAGAAATTGAGGATTTGTTCATAATGGTAACATAATCTAGCTGAGATAGTTGTTATATGAATGCAAAATCGGAAAGTATATTGATTTTATATTAAGTTAGAGTCATTTACTTTTTATAATAGTTTTTTTGAAGATATATATTTAAATTTTTTCTATTATGGATGTGAAATTTTTGTATTATGCTTATAGTTTTATTTTAATTTCTAGGATTTAATTATCTAAATGTTTTGAAAATTAGATTTAATTTTCTATATGTTATGTATTTTAGGAAAATGTTTTTTTACACTAAAGTGTTTTAATTTTTGTTAAATATATTGTTTTCGATATTAGTGTTATTTTTCATGATATTGGTGATGATATTATTTCTTATGACATGTATAAGGACAATGTGATTATTATTCTAGTTTTATTCAACATTTTGATGATAGATTAGATTAAACTAAATGAAAAAGGAAAACCGTGTCTAAAGAAGACTAGGTTGTGTAAAAATCATGTTCCTTGTAGATTTCTAATAATTAATTACTAAGTACAATCCTAAGAGAATTAAAATGGAACTTTGTTAGCAATTCATTTATATCACCATTAAATTGGCTTATTGAATCAATCTCACCTAGTGCACTAAAGAATTCAAGGACATCCACTCATCCTAAAACTACCTCTCATCGCTCTATATAATGAAAGCCAAACAAAGGCAAATTAAAATTCAAGGAGATCAAGAAAAATTATCCTAGATAATTTTTTAGAGAGGCCCATAGAGAGACCAAGGTAAAAATTGAGAGTGTTTCTTCAATTACTAAGGTTAAAAAAAATGTACTACATTGTTGCTAAACTAGTCGGTAAAACTAGAAAATTTGTGCTTGATCATAGGCGGAGCATCAATTTTAATATGGAGAACGATCCCACCTAAAAATAGGTGATTGCCCACTCATGTTTTTCCTTAACTTAAGGGAGACATGGGTTAAAACATTGTTTAGATAATGAATCAAATTGAGAAAAACAATCCATTAAGATATAGAAATGAGAAAGAGGTAAGAAAAGGTGCATATTTTTAACAAATCAAGTTTAATGTGTCCTTGGTAGGCATAACTTTCAAGATCTAACACCCTTGCTTTTATGACCTACTTCATATACACAAAAAATGTGAGACACTTTTCCAAATATTTGAAAAAAATATATTGTTAGAAATAAAGTCATTCTATCCTTCTTAATGAAATCACATAAGTGCAAATATAGAAAATATTAATGAAACTACCTTACATGAATTAAAAGAATATTAAAGGAAGGAAAAATTTCAGTGCGTCCATTTATGTCAATTAGTAGTATCAATGTAGTACATAAATCAAATTTACTGAATTCCCCAAGCAATCCTGTCTTATTTTTTACCTTGGTTTCCCCTTAGGTCTCGCTAAAAAGTTCAAGATATTAAGCTTACTTGATTCCTTCCTCACATTTCCCTTGGCATGGAATTCATTATATAGATGAAGGAGAATTATTTTTCTAAATATTTTTTATTTCAAAATAACAATAGTGGACTTCTATGGGGTACAATAATAACAATACGAGGACAACATTGGCACAACAAAAACAATAAGGGGATACAATGAAAATATTAATGGGGGAATACACTAGTATTATAGGGACCTAACATGGTGCTATCCTTCAAAAAAGTGTTTTCCTCAATGCTTGAGTAGTTCTGGATGCTTCTGTATAAAATTCTAATCCTCCCATGTGGAATCTTCAATGGGTAAGTTCTTTCACTTGATGAGATACTCTGAAATTGATCGATTTTGTAGCTTTCGAGTTATTGTTTTTGTGACTGCTTCAGGTTCCAATATGAATATGCAGAAAGATGCAGGAAGATATATTTTTTTATATCATAGTACCAATCTTTTGCAACACCTTGTGCGAACCATAATACTTTGGTGATAATTTCTTATCCTTAGCTTTCTTGAGGGACATTTGTTTATATGGTTATATTCGTAGAAATACCTAGTCATCTACATCAAAACTTATTTCGCTATGATGTTGATATGCATGTTGTTTCATTCTATTTTGCGCCAGAGTGTGGTTACCCTTTAAGAGTTGGATAATTTGTTGTTGATGCTCGATGTGATCTTCCACTACTTGAACCTTAGAATTTTCTCTTAAAGATGATGTGATGGATGGTGGATGATATCCATAAAGTTCCATAGATGGGGTCATTTTTTCAATATGGAAGGAAGTGTTATACCATCATTCAACCAGAGGAAACCACTTGACCCATTAGGTCTGTTTATTGAATACAAAGAAACGAAGATATCCTTCCAAACCTTTATTCACTATCTCAGTTTACCCATCAGATGGAGGATGATAAGATGAATTATGAGCTAACTAGATACCTAGACAAGAAAATAATTCTGTCCAAAAATTTCCAGTGAAAATGGGATCTCTGTCACTTACAATAATCTTTGGGTTTCCATGTAGCTTTTGAATTGTTTCCATAAATGCAATAGCAAATGTACTAGCGTTAAATGGATGATATAATGCACAAAAGTCTGCATACTTGCTAAGTCTATCAAATACCACCATGATGGAAATCATTCCTTCAGACTTGGGTAAACCTGTGATAAATCCATTGAAACCTCCTCCCACCATTGACTTGGAATGGATAAAGGTTGTAACAGACCTAAGGTCTTAATTTTCTTAACCTTAATTTGTTGGAAAACCAAACATTCTGCTACAAACTTTTGAATATCAAATTGAAGGCATCATCATTGGAGATGAAGGGGAGCTTGGTCCATTTCTACGCCGCATTCTTACGTGCCTTGATATGCACATTATGCATGTTTGCCTTGAAGTCTGCAAAGCTCCACATATTGTTCTACATTGTGGGGGACAAGCATGGCCTCCTATTGATCCACATTCGGATGCTCACCTCCATGAGCACCCAGAAGATCTTTGTTTCATGGATTCGTATGGCGTCCTTAGTAGCCTAGACTAATGCATACTTTGTGGCCTCTGGTAAGTCCTGTTCAATATTAGGGAACTGACTGTCCTCAGGAAATTCCCCTATTACTGGTAAAATAGACAAGAGCAACCACACATAGTGGAAGGTCTTTCCCTACTCCTAGGCTTCCTTGCAGTTAGTTAGGAACTCCTCGCAGAGGAACTCGGCCCAGTTGAATTGGACCCCCTTAGCACATTGTTCTGCCAGCGCAACTACCAGTGCTTGTACCTCATCTCCGTGACATTTTCTCATTACCTTACCGGCCAGGAGTTGGGTGGCTACGCGCACCCCTTTATCTTTAATGTTGCTGACTGTGTAACCCCTCTTTTTCTTTTCCAGTTTGTATTTCTTATTCATGGCCTTTGCGAGTGCCAAATCTCCACTTTTTTCAACTATCTCCGCGGGGTCCTTTACCTTGCAGGGGAGCCGAGAAATCCTATGGATAAAAGCTGCTGTGATGGAAATAGGCTCCTCCAGCCATAAGTACCCATCGTGCACCAGGCAAAGCAGCTACCTGATGATGAAAATTGTGATAGGCATGTAGTGAAAGTGTGGAATCCATAGTAGATGAAGTAGTTTGGCCTTCTCCACACTGTGCAACCATTTCCGCGGCTCTAGTGTTGTAACGGACCCCTATGTGCTCTGCTTCATGAGGTTCTCAGCCTCTAAATGTGGGAACTTCTCGCTATTTGTGAGGTCCCAATCTTCAAATTTCATTGTTGGTACACGGCCCAAGGGATAGCCCTCAAACACAATTCCATCGGGGAGGAGCGGGGTTTGGAGTACACTCTTAGTGGCTTCCAAATCCTTGGGTATCTTAGCTTTCCCTTTCCGTGGAGGGACGTACTCGAGAAATTTCGCTGCAGCGCGCACCGACTAGATGTCTTCTTCCATGTATTTTACTTCCTCTATCTCATTGACGAGAGCCTATAGGTCCTCCTCCTCATCATTTGTCTCAATGGTGACAGCCTTGTTGTTTTCTTCCATGGAGAGTTTACCGAACCACGAATTCTGCGAGGACATGTAGATTGGTCCCGCTGTATGCTTATCCTTCTTAGGTCTCAGTGTCCGAGGCGATTTCAAAATTTCCAACGCATCCCCAGCATCTTTGGGGACACCTTGCACTGTGGGGTTATGTGCAGCTTCATCGGCGGTACTTTCTATAAAACCCTCACTTCTCCTAGTAGTCGTCATCTTGTTTGAACTATTTGTGGTTGTTCGCAAACTTCGGGGCTCAAATATCACTTGGCCCTTAACACTTTGTGCTCTACATAATTGCTCAAATCTCAAATGAACAAGTGTTGTCTTGTGGTTAGCCCTTGGAGTTTTATAGTGCCTTTTGAATTTTAATTCAACCGTTCCCCCCAATTCTGAGTCATTAATGCTTTCATGGCGGCAGATTGTCCCAAATCTTGTCCTTAATTTGTGTTTTAAATTCCTGTCACCCGCTCCCTTTTGCCTTAAATCAGACATCCCGTCATGAACAGTGACACCAACGATCACTTCCCAGCCTACCTACACAGCAGCATAGCCCCCCATGCACATGCGCGAACCTTGGGACATGTTGATCCTGCGTGCACCTCCCTTATCGTGCAGTTCCCAGACATACTCTTTGAGTCCTGCACTCTCTTTCAACTACCTGGAGCACTGAGACTGTGTCCCCTACACCTATTCAAGTGGTCGTGCCACCTGTGCAAGACTTCAACTCACCTTTCAGTGTAGTCTGCGGGAACTTCTCAATTGCCTTCGCAACAACCATGGTAGCAGAGTCATAAATTTTTGGCGATACTCATGTAATATAGTGGTATGATCATCCGTATCTAGCCCTGTTATCCTTTGTTTCTCGATGAGACATGATTGCGTGATCTTGTTTTCCAGCCTCGTGATCTCAACGTCCATCAAAATTCTTTTCTTCCTCAATCATACCCGGTCCTTTTTGAGTTCGTAGAGTCCAACGTTCCCTCGCCAGATGGCTTCCTGAATCCTTAGACGTTAATCCTCGCATAGATATGTGATTTATTCCTCCTTACCATCGCGCATTGTCGTCATTGCGGGAGTCAGTACATGTGGGTTCCTTTTCGGATCTTCTTCCGTAAGTATGGTTAGCACTCTGTTCTGCACCTTAGGGATCGTCTTTGTGTTTAGGATTTTGCACATGGTCTGGTAGGCCCATTGAACCACTGGCACGCGTAGGTCCCAATCAGTTTGTTTCGCCTGGTCAACCTTGTTCAATACTATGTACACCCTATCAAATGCTTCAAAGTGGATAATTGGTAGTGCATGCTGCCTTTCCTGCTACTGCGATTTGTTCTGATTCTCTATTATGGGGCTAGTGTGTGCTTGTGCGGGTTGTACAACATATGTCTGTACCCATCGAGAAACGTGGGCGCGCAAGTTGTTCCTCCCCTGCTGACTCACTTTCATTCAAATCTGGGGTTTTCCAAACCGTATGCGCATCATCCTTCTGCATCCGTGCTAGTCCTCAAAATTTCCTTGATGCGTACCCCACCATCGTGCGGGTGTTTCGCGCAGTGCCCACTTCAACACATCAAACCGTTGCTTTTCTGGTACTACGCTTTCAAATTGGCTCAGAAATTCATCCACCGCTGACAATCCATCATATGTCAACAACTCCCTTGCCTCTATTGTCATGCAATGTAGTGATCTAATCATCATGTTTCAATTAAGTGTTGTTACTTCGTGTAGCCAATAATTCCATCGCTCTACTTCTTCGTCTAAATCTGAAGTGTAGGAGCTTTCGCGTTCCCACGAAATTCTCCCATCTGCAGTCAGATTCACCCAATCCTATTCTCACGCAATTATCTTGTAAATACAATCGAGATCATCATTACTATCATCGTCACACACTGGTTCAGTGTATCACGCTCCTTTGGTTGGATCCAGTCGTACTACTACGTGTAGTGACTTTTTCTCAAAGATCATTTTGTGCTTCTTCAGATTTATGACTTCGTTCATGTCGGTGGCCCAATCTATTCCTAGTAGCGTGGGATAGGGATTACTATCATCGACAATCTCTATCACTTCAAAATCCGCCTACGCGCTCGCCCCTTCAATATCTACGGTTACCCCTTGCAATCTTCCCATGGGAAAAACCTTCTGTTGGTTCGCCATTCATAACTAAATAGGAGACCATTGTAACGTGGGTCTACCCATGCATTCCCATGTTTGCTTTGGTAGTACATTCGCGTGTGAACCTAGATCTAAGATTACCTGGTCCATTTTGTACTCATCGATTTGCGCAGTCAACCTCATTTCCCTTCTGATGCACAAGGCATGCTTCCATAGTTTCCGGACCACGCGTGGTTCCCCTGACCCCGTACACCTAGTGATAAGTTCCTATAGTCCCTTGACTACCTTGCTAT
The DNA here is from genome assembly GCA_000404065.3 of Pinus taeda. Classification (NCBI taxonomy): domain Eukaryota; kingdom Viridiplantae; phylum Streptophyta; class Pinopsida; order Pinales; family Pinaceae; genus Pinus; species Pinus taeda. The sequence goes on from APFE030598379.1 coordinate 359,159, forward strand.
CATGCAACAGTTTCATGCATGTCTCCAGAAAGGTAGTGAGCATTGAAGGATCCATTCCTGGTTCTAGTTGATCCTTACTACTTGAAGTGGAGGCCTCCGTGAAGCTCTTCTTAGCTTCCATGAATGTCTCCCTTGCACATTCTAAATCAAACTCGGATTCCTTTGTAGGAGCCTTGCAACCCTACACACTTTCCTTTGGTTGATTCCCCTTATCATCTCCCATGGTCATACCACTTCTGAGAATCATGTTTACATTCAGGTCTTCTTCACGTGGCTCAGACCTCATCATTTGTAAATTCTGAGTCGGAGGGGGCTGGAGTACCCCTTTTTGCACATCCATGCGATCAGCGAAGGGCAGTCTTCTACCTCATGATCAAACTGAGTACAATACAAACATGATATCCTTGTCGGGTTGGTACAATCACAGGCATAGTGCCTTTGCCCTCCGCAATTGTAACAAATTAGTTGTCTGCGGCCCCTTCCTAGTCCCATTCCACCTCGTCCTTGACCGCGCCCCTAAAATCAGCGTGTGCCATCCCTGTATTTGGGTCGAGGGCTCGCATTTTAGTCTGCACCCTATAGGTAGGGGTCCGATCCATCATTAGTTCATAACTTCGGCATGTGCGTTCATCGTGGCCTACTAACCTGCAAAAAGTAAAAAACAATTGTTGGGACGTCTACATATACTTCTGCAACAAATGACAATTATTTGTAATGTGTTTCCCTCCTATCTGGCAGATCGCACACCATAATGCAAGTGCCACGCTCGGCCCTGCCTGTGCCTCTGGTCTCAATGGCATCTGCCCACCCCCTTCTAAGTAGTTTGTGAACACTGTACAATGATTTTTGTTGTGCCCCTGGCCTTTGCATTTTACGCACCATACTTCCTCGTGCACCTTTGACCAAGGTGCCCTGTCCTATTTCAAACTCTGCATTTCTAGACACAGATTTTGTAGTTGCACGTGGATATGTTAGACTCCCAACCCAGGATCTTGCATAGGGGTATCATGTAATCTCATTGCCATTTCCAACACTTTGGCCTGGGTGGAAATTTTTTGCTGTGACAACGTCATCCTTAAGTGCAGTGTCAGAGATGCTACAAACCATGTGCGATGCTATCCATCCGTCAACATCATATTGGCTTCGCGAATCATACTCTTCAACCTTTGATCCAGATCCTAGGGGGTCTCACCCGAGAGCATCGCGATCTATTTAAACTTGATGATTGATTGTGTTTCTAACTTTAGCCTGCTAAATTCCCTGTTCAACACAACCTGGATCTCTGTGATTCCTGCATTTGGGTGGTCATTATAATGATTGATATACCATTTTAATGCGCGATCCTGTAGCGTGCTCACTAGTGTAGACTTCTTAATATTGTCATCCGTGACACCTTGTGCTTCCCATACTACTCTTACCACATACCATAATTGGTCTAGATCTTCATTCCCCACTCCTCTGAATATCGGTAGTTTGATCACACTCGCCATACTGGACTGCAGTGGTGGCGAAGGTGGCGTGGGTGGAGATGGAGGTGAGGGGGGTGAAACAGGTGGCGGTGTGGGTGGAGGTGTTAAACGCCGAATTCATTGTCTTCTCAAACTGACCGCGCTTCTCAAAGAAACCTTCGCGAGCTCTTCCTCGCTCTCCCACAAGGGTGAAATTAAGGGACTGGTTTTTAATTTATTCGCATAACCTACTTTTCACACAATAGCATCTTAATCCAAGTGTTCAAAGATTTAATATACTTACCTCGCGGTCCCTTGAGAAAATGTCGATCTGCCTCACTGTAGTTGACGGTCTTGTCTACCGCAAACTTAGTAATAAATCCTCCTATTATCTGGTTGAGCCAATGGTCTATAACTTGGGCAATCTTATCTTCTGACGCTTCTAGTCTGTGCACTAATTGTGGAGTCCACACTATTGGTTTTTCGAGCCTACACTTTCCCTAGCTATCTGCTAACTTTGTGATCCACTCATATAGCTCAGAAGGAAAGGATGCAAAGAAACTCTCATGGATTTCCGTATACAAGTAGCGTTCCAACCACTGTTCCCTAGATACTCGTGGATTTCTATTTTCCTACGTCGCGAACTCGTGAATCTTCTTGTCCAACCACTCTTCAATTTCTTTCTTTGTTTGGTTCCAGTGGCACAACATTAGACATCCCTTATGTAAATCCCAGTCCTGGCAACATAACCATTTTTTTGCTTGTATGGGCCTGACACAGGTTCAAAGGTGATTTAGCCAAGAAAATCTCAGTACTACTGGCCCTTTCGGCAATAGTCTGTGGAGCGCGGACTGAGGTCTCACCCGAAGTAGTATGGGAGGGTGCTAGAACCAGGTTTCTACACCCTAGGGATGTATGATGAGCTTTTGGAGGTCTGCGGTCTGATCCGTCACTATGCGCACTTGCTATCCTTTGTAACCTGCGATGTTGCTCCGCACAGGCCTACTTGGGGCGCAACCTGTATAATACCCAAGTTCTTTGTTATTTAATCTGTTCTTATCTGATTACTTGACTTGTTTATGTAAGACTAATGATTATAACAGCATATTCAACAATCATATCAGTGCGTGCAGTAAATAAAATAGTCTCAATGTAAAGAATACAATGCACAGAAGATACACAGAAATAAGAATCAACTTCTCTTTATTAATCTTCAATCCTGATTACAGAATCGACACCGCCCTGCACACTCAGCTGCAGGGGTCTGCGCACTCAGCTGCGGACTCTACTAAGCCTTTGTGCACTCAGTTGTAGAGCCTCTTCATACTACTATGACCCAATATACTTAGACTCTTCTTCTATGCTTGAACCATTCTTATTCTTCTCTCTAATTCGCTATCTTTACACTTAGAGCCTTGCTCTATTTATACATTCCCATGGTCTGTAGACCATGGTTAGGCCGACATGACTCTACATTACATTACAATATTTTAGGGCGAACAGCCCTACGACTCATCCTATACTTCACACATCGCGCCCGCAATTCACGGAGTCTTACAAAACCTTTGACCAAAAGTTGGGCTTTGAGCCCCAAAACATGTTGTGGGGGGATTCCATGCCCAACAATCCATTGACCACAATTTTTATATGGGGAGGTACATAATGATGATGGAAACATTCTCATAAAGTTTAAGGTCAATCCATTCTACAGTTTGGGAGATATGGACAAAACAAAAGGTTGTCCTGTAAACCTACAGGATTCCCTAGAAACCTACAAGATTGGCAGTGAGCAATTTTAAAAGGGGAAAACAAAGGTTGCCTTCATCATGCAGTGATAATGAGGGGGAACCCATCAACACAGTGAGGATTCATCAACACTCTCCTATACTGGAAATATTCAAATGCATAATTGGATGGGTTTGTTTAAAAAAATTGAGGGGATATGATGATGAAGTAGCCAGAGATTTGCAGTCATCTTTAGCATGGAGATCCAAAAGTCAAAGAATTCCCTCAAGGGATTAGCAATGGCATCAAGATCATTGGAATCACCATCCAATACCTACACATCAACATCAACTTAGCAGCAGCATGGAGGTCTCTCCAACAACTATCAGGTAGGTACAGGTATGCAATATTATTGACCTCTTCTCTTGAGCATATTATAGTTAGAAATTTATTGTCAATGCATGAGAGATGAGGTTTTATAAGCTGAGGATGGGTCATCAATCTCAGCTTCCTTCAAATATTTAGTTGCAGTTCACTCCTTCACTCATGCAATATTGAAAAGTCAAATTATGAAGGGTGATGATTTCAAGGAATGAGGACAACAATTAAAAGAATAAATTTTTGCAAAGACCAAGTCACCATAGCACTCCAAGCCCTCCATCCACTTCATACTCACTATCTATTCATCATTCATACATCACATTTCATTCTTGAAAAAAATAAACAGATCATCCTCCCCATTTTCACAAACCTACACTACTCCCTTTGAGCCCTAGCATCATCATCCAATCCCTATTCATCATTTCACTCTCATACAGTTAGAAGACCTTGAAGGAAGAGGAGTGACTACTATAGGAAAGCAGGATGTTGCTACAATAAGGAAGAAATTAACAAAGTATGCTAAACCCCAAGATGACAAAGCTTAAGAGAGACGTAATCAAAATAGAAAACTCCAAGGCCATTATGCAATCATCTAGGCCACAAGATAGAAGATGAAGGCAACAAAAGGAAATGGGGCATTCACCATGAAAACAGAACTCAAACTGCAGTGATAAAAATAGGGTTTCTAAGAGGTCTCTAATCTCTTTATAGCTTTTTTCCAACGCCTAAAAGATGTTATAAAAATGGGAGAAAGGTCGGGAAGTCAAGTGAGGGTTTGCCCTAACCTCGGACTATCATTTACACTCAAAAAGTGTATCCTATAGTTTTAACAAGGTTTCCTGTAATTTTGACAGGAATTACTACAGGATGTCTTAGTTCTCATCTAAATGCATTTTGAAGGTGTTAGAGGTGTCCAAATGGTGGAACAAGGTAATGGAAGATTGATAAGGGTGTACAAGACCTTGCCAAACTGAAAAATATTCAAGAACCCATCTTGCATAAGGGGAAGAAGGCAAGCTAATGGTCTCAAGAAACAACGATTTTTTCTTTGCACAAATATGTTTTTGGGCTTGTCGTTGCAGAACTTGAAGCCAATATTCTTAATGCACAAGAGAGAGGCCACTAGGGACATGGATGAGGCACAATGAGGTCACTAAGTTTCTCAGAGGATGAGAAACACTTTCAGCAGGGAGGTATGATGGGCCTCTAAATTATACATAAATTAAGGCCCATGCCTCTAAATTAAAACATAAATTAAGGCCCGTGACCATCCTTCGGGACATTAAACCTATCTTTCTACATTAGATAATGTATTTTTAACTTTAACATATTCATTAGGAAGGTTTATGAATAATTGCATATTTGTGCCTAATATTATTTATTTTTGTGGAATATTATGAGAATATTGGGCAGATTATGAATATTTGGAGGAGGAGATAATTTAGGGACTTGTTCCCTACTATAGGAGGATCAATAATAAATAATAAATCAACAATATATTATGGAATGATGGCACAAATTGTGGAAATCCAATGATTGAGAAAATCTACGAATGTGTTCCACTAATCAAGGGACTAGATCCACTAATCAATGCATTTTGGTGGGGAAAGATTCCTCTATTCATGGGAAATGATTCCTAATAATTTTTTATAAGTACCAAATCGAATTTTCCTTTAGCGAATAATTGAGAAAAAGTAGGAATGTGTTCCCTGCCATTTAATGCAGATTGCCAATATTGGGGACCTGATCCATTAATCAAAGGATTTTGGTGGGGAAAGCTTCCTCCATTCATGGGAACGATTCTTAATCATTTTCTATAAGTACCAAGTCGAATTTACCTCTAGGGATAGATTTTCATTAGTGTTCTTGTGGATTGAACTCGTATTTTTGCATCTCCATTGTATTTTATTGCAGGGATGTAATTCTATTGATGAAAATAATGAATATTGGTGTCATGATCATCTTCTAAATCTTGTTCTCCTCCATAGATCTCTGAGTTTCCTTGGGCTTGGCCATCCCAGAAACCTCAAAGCCCTTTTGTATCATTTTCTTTCATTATTTTCACTTCTTATGCACATGCATCTCTATTTTTTAATTCTTTCTATTTCTGGATTTAGTATTAATGATTTCTTGTTGTAGGATTGAGTTAAATGGTTTATGTAAGTTCTTTTGCAGGATCAAAAAAAATATTTCATCCTTGGGAAAGCTTTGGAAGTTCGTAGTAATCATTGACCTGCTTGGATTAGTCTTCTTATTCCCAAATCTAGATTGTTGGACCTCCTTTTTAGCAAAGAACAATAACTTTCTTCTATTTTTCAGAGCATGCTAACAAGATTCAATTGAGTTGGTTCCATTTGCATTAAATCACAAAAACATTCTAGTTCATATAAAATATTACCCTATTGCATTTTCACTTGATTTGGTTAGACATTTTTTATATTTACTAGCTCACTCGTTTTCGAATTTCTATATTTTCGAATAGTAACGTTTTTTTTTAATTTTTTAGCATGGGTTAACATACGTATTTTTGAGTGGTTACACTTGGAATGGGGACCTAAGACATCCTAGTTAATAAAAAAAATTGTCCCATCGAATTTGGATTTGATTTGCTTGGTCATTAAACCCTCACCAATTTCATCATTCCACAAGGAAACTTCTCCAAGATTTTTAAGAAAATCCATCCATCTCCCAACTTTGGTGTTGAGTTCTGAAGTGGTTTGAAGTAGCGAAACCCTAGAACCCAAAGCTATGAAACCAAATGTTATCCAACCAGCTCACAAAATAGAAGAAGAGATAGTTCAACGACTTCAAAATAATCCTCTTCTAGTGGGAAACCTCCTTTACATTACACAAATGAAGAATTCTTGGATGATACAAATGACAAAACCTCCCTTCTATACGTAGGACTCTAAGGGTCTGTTAGACTCCGTCTCATGTCAGTGTGAGATTGATTCTTCTTCAAAACCGTGTTTTGAAGAAGAAATCATTAAATGTGTTGTTTTAGAATATGTAATTTATTCTCCAGCTCTTCAAATGGCAGTGACTTCAAGCTCCTATCCCTGCACAAGCACAATTCAAAATATCATCAGCAATCAGAGACAAAGCGAAATCAAACAAAACATAGTTTTGCATCCAAATGCCAGAAATGCCAAATATACAACACGCTCAGTTGTTGTAGGAGTTTGATGGTTATATACAACACAAAGGATGATGATGAGACATGGATTCCTTTGAGTTTATCAGTTGGTTCTTGGTTTAAAATAGAACCTTTAATAAGATAAAAGCATAGAGTAAAATGGCAGTGGCAACCGCTGAGGGGAATCACAGTTATGGACAATTGCTTGTTTCGGCTTGGAAACGATCCTGTAAAGATGATAAAGGATGTTAAGCGTGCTATAGATGATGGTGAAGGATGTCAGGTCTTTGGTGTTCTGGATGTTCAAAGGGTCGCCGGACATTTCCACATTTCGGTGCATGGCTTGAATATTATGGTTGCTCAACAGATATTCGAGGCTGCAAATCATGTTAATGTGAGCCATGTAATTCATGATCTATCATTTGGGCTCAAATACCCTGGAATACACAATCCCCTTGATGATACTGTCTGCATTCTCCGCGATGCAAGTGGCACCTTCAAATATTACATCAAGATTGTTCCCACTGATTACAGATATCTGTCAAAGGGAGTATTGCCAACAAATCAATTTTCTGTAACAGAATACTTTGTGGCAATGAAGGATTATGACCGGAGCTGGCCAGCTGTCTACTTTTTTGTATGATCTTTCTCCTATCACTGTTACCATCAGGGAGGAAAAGCGTAGTTTCACTCACTTTATTACGCGTCTTTGTGTTGTTCTTGGGGGCACTTTTGCTCTAACAGGAATGCTGGATCGATGGATGTATCGTCTTATTGAAGCTGCAACTCGCAAATCTTCGAGTCTTGGAATATTCTGAGATTTTTCAATGGACCAATTTTGACTAAGAAATCTAAACCCAGTGACGTTCTTATCGAAGCTGGAAACAAATGGAAGATCGTGGAGTTTTTCATCTTTTTCATTTGACCCTTTTGTTTTGATAACTCGTATTGTCCCTGCGTTTTAGGATGTTTGAAAGAAATCCTGGCGTTGAATATATTTTGCCACATAGTACTTGATTCTTCTAACTTTCAGTCCGAGTACTTGGAAAGAAACAAAATTCTGCAGTTTGAGTAACATTATGGTTCTTTCAAACTAAATTTACCCGGAGTCAATATCAATGATGGCGGCTACAAGTTATTTGCAATTGTTCCATGTTCTAAGACCTTGCAACCACCATGGAAAATCTACTCGCTTCGAGAGACAGGATGCTTGGAGCCTCAACATGTCAAAAAGAGTAAGCATGCCACTGTGTACAGTCCCTACTTTTCAGGTTGTTGTCACCTGCAAACCTCTATTCAGTTTAGGACAATTAAATCATGCACTATTATTGTCCATTAAACCTGCAGCTTTATCATTGACCATGGCATACAATGCCTTGCAAGGGAGCCCTCTTGTGCATCAGTGTGCCCCAGCAGTTGGGTTTATGGCATTTTTTGTGTGGGGACTTGAGCCATCTCTGCAGGTTATTCGTCATTTGATACTTCATCGGAATGCAAACAATTGGAAAAGAAGCAGCACATATCACATCATGACCTCCTATTTATAGCCAATTCTGCTATGGTTAGGTGCAATATTGATCTGCAGGGCTTGTGATCCTGTTGTGTTATCCTCTGAAACAAGCCAAGCTGTCAAGCAGCGGCTTGTAAACTTTGTGAGATCGCTATCAACTGTCTTAGCTTGTGCATATTGTATATCTAGCTTGATTCCGCAGGCACAGAATTTTGTAATGGAGCACAATGACACCCTGGACACAAGACATGTTGGATTTAACTTCATTGGAAAAGCTATTTATACTGCAGTGTGGGTGGCAGCGGTATCCTTTTTCATGGAGCTGTTGGGGTTTTCAACACAGAAATGGATCACTACTGGAGGGCTGGGAACAGTTTTGTTGACTCTTGCTGGTCGTGATATATTTACCAATTTCTTGTCAAGTGTAATGTTCCATGCAACTCGCCCTTTTGTTGTGAGTGAGTGGATTCAAACCAAGATTGACGGCTATGAAGTGGAACATGTTGGTTGGTGGTCTCCAACTATTGTCAGAGGAGATGATCGGGAGGCTGTGCATATTCCAAATCACAAGTTCACTGTGAGTATTATTCTGAATCTTACTCAGAAGAGCCATTAGCGCATTAAGACTCATCTCGCTATCAGCCATCTAGATGTCAGCAAAATTGGTAATATTGTAGCTGATATGCGGAAAGTCTTAGCAAAAAATCATCAAGTGGAGCAACAACGGTTGCATCGAAGAGTATTTCTGGATAATATCGATCTAGAGAATCAGGCGCTTTTGATTTTGGTTTCTTGCTTTGTAAAGACCCGAAACAAACACAGAATATCAACCATGGGATTCAATTTCCTATTTATGACTTCAGATTTCCTTATTTGAATGGCCAACGCATTTCCAGAGATTTGGGGCGCAGTTGACATGCAAGATTCGATTGCCTATGTTTATCTTCAGTAAATGTTATTGACACCTGTAATGCCACCTCTTCATCAGATTCAACAGATTCGAATGGAAGGAGCGCTATTCTATCTTCAGAAGTGCTGATTGTTTTTTTTTAGTTTTATTTATTAATAATGATAAAACAAATCCCTTGTCTTGAGGTTGATTTGTTTTTCCTTAGCAGATTTTTTATTTAATGTATTAAAAAATCATTTGAAAAAAGGAGTGAGTGGGGAGAGAATTCTAAGAGCTGGTGGAGAACAGAGAGCTTTTATTGTACAGTCTTTGACAGAGATTTAATGAAAAATACAGCTCTGACCTCTGAGATTCCTGTGGTATGACAATTTAGCATAAGTTTTCCTTCTGTTTCATATGTAACCTGTTATGTTTTCATTTCGTTTCGTGATCATTTCCAATTGAACAAATGAAGTGTTTAGGTAGAATTCATAATATTTTATGCTCTGCCTATAAGTTTGTTCATATTTAATGTTTTCTTCTGTTTGACAAGGATTCATCTTCTATGCCCTTGTCATCTCCTCAGCAGTCTTGCCATTCCATTTAATCTCAATTTGATGTTAAATTTCTTGTCTACCTTGCCTCAGGGGATAATCTGTGTTCTTGATTACATTTCTCTGCTCAAGCTGTTACTTTGCCCATGCAGCCCAGAAAAACCCCGTCATTTTATTAAAAAAAACCCCTTTTTTATCAATTTACTAGCCTAAAATCAGTATTCCTTATTGGTCATCTCAGTCCCTTTGAAGACTTTTTTGCCGAGATAGACCCAGAGAGCCCTCTCCTGCACCGTAGGGCTAGCTATGAGGCTAAGTGGTTTGATGTTGCCTTGGAGTTTACCTTTCTCAGCCTGAGGTGAAATTTCAAGCGCTAACATATTGGCGACCATACTGGGGAGAACATTCGACTTGTTGATTGTCTTGTCCCAGTACATGAACTCAAATTGCAAATCTGATGCTGATGGTGGACAGCAGTCAGACACATATGCAGGCTGAACCATTCACCTGGCAGCTCCAATTCAATCCAGACATTCCAGTGCTTGTTGATTCATTCATGCAATGGTAGGGTATGTGGCAAACCTTACCATGTGTGAAGTTGTAGAAGAAATAAGAAATGAGTTAGCAGATGCTAAATTTGATGAAGATGTTTTCAGTGCCTTGCTTCAATGGTCGAAATCTTCAAAGTTCCCTTGGTTCGAGTTAATTGTTGAAAGAATCGAGAACGAGATTCAGTGTCTAGATGAGCAGATTCTATCATATGATTTCCAAGACCCTAAAAAGTTCTTGGAAATCCTTCCTCCTTCGCAACAAGAAATAACAGACTTGCCTACAAATGTTTACATTGACAGTGTGCAGCTGGAAGTATGTATTGCAGAGTTGGGGCAGCCAACAGAGTCCGGCTTCCACGATCCAATGGCAGCATACATGGACTTTTTTTCAGTTTGATTGATAGATCAGGCTGTCTTTTCCGTGACTAGGGTCATTACGTGCATGAAGGGCTGCCATCAATTACATCTCTGTCTTGGTGGAAGCATTCTCAAGTGGCATCATTTTCAGGTTTACTTGAACAGTTATCTGGCATTTTAGTATTACCTGATCTATTGTTTGTACAGCATATTAGGGTAGATGTTGTAAATAAATAAACAGCGAAAAGGCAGCATTTTGTTCCAGTTTCATTATAGTTTGGTTTGAAGTTTGCCGAATAAGTCTTCAGTTGTGTTGATTTGTTGAAATAATGGACTCCATTGCCCAATGGACGGAGGCACTGTCTGCTCTCCCAAAGTTCTGCGGTTCTTGGCACCTCCAAAAAGTGGCAGCTGCCATCCCAAGTGGAGCCGATGTTAGACTCCGTCTCATGTCAATGTGAGATTGATTCTTCTTCAAAACCCTGTTTTGAAGAAGAAATCATTAAATATGTTGTTTTAGAATATGTAATTTATTCTCCAGCTCTTCAAATGGCAGCGACTTCAAGCTCCTATCCCTGCACAAGCACAATTCAGAATATCATCAGCAATCAGAGACAAAGCGAAATCAAACAAAACATAGTTTTGCATCCAAATGCCAGAAATGCCAAATATACAACACGCTCAGTTGTTGTAGGAGTTTGATGGTTATATACAACACAAAGGATGATGATGAGACATGGATTCCTTTGAGTTTATCAGTTGGTTCTTGGTTTAAAATAGAACCTTTAATAAGATAAAAGCATAGAGTAAAATGGCAGTGGCAAGCGCTGAGGGGAATCACAGTTATGGACAATTGCTTGTTTCGGCTTGGAAACGATCTTGTAAAGATGATAAAGGATGTTAAGCGTGCAATAGATGATGGTGAAGGATGTCAGGTCTTTGGTGTTCTGGATGTTCAAAGGGTCGCTGGACATTTCCACATTTCGGTGCATGGCTTGAATATTATGGTTGCTCAACAGATATTCGAGGCTGCAAATCATGTTAATATGAGCCATGTAATTCATGATCTATCATTTGGGCTCAAATACCCTGGAATACACAATCCCCTTGATGATATTGTCCGCACTCTTCGCGATGCAAGTGGCACCTTCAAATATTACATCAAGATTGTTCCCACTGATTACAGATATCTGTCAAAGGGAGTATTGCCAACAAATCAATTTTCTGTAACAGAATACTTTGTGGCAATGAAGGATTCTGACCAGAGCTGGCCAACTGTCTACTTTTTTGTATGATCTTTCTCCTATCATTGTTACCATTAGGGAGGAAAAGTGTAGTTTCACTCACTTTATTACGCGTTTTTGTGCTGTTCTTGGGGGCACTTTTTCTCTGACAGGAATGTTGGATCAATGGATGTATCGTCTTATTGAAGCTGCAACTCGCAAATCTTCGAGTCTTGGAATATTCTGAGATTTTTCAATGGAGCAATTTTGACTGAGAAATCTAAACCCAGTGACGTTATTATCGAAGCTGGAAACAAATGGAAGATCGTGGAGTTTTTCATCTTTTTCATTTGACCCTTTTGTTTTGATAACTCGTATTGTCCCTGTGGTTTAGGATATTTGAAAGAAATCCTGGCGTTGAATATATTTTGCCACATAGTACTTGGTTCTTCTAACTTTCAGTCCGAGTACTTGGAAAGAAACAAAATTCTGCAGTTTGAGTAACATTATGGTTCTTTCAAACTAAATTTACCCAGAGTCAATATCAATGATGGCGGCTACAAGTTCTTTGCAATTGTTCCATGTTCTAAGACCTTGCAACCACCGGGGACAATCTACTCGCTTCGAGAGACAGGATGCTTGGAGCCTCAACATGTCAAAAAGAGTAAGCATGCCACTATGTACAGTCCCTACTTTTCGGGTTGTTGTCACCTGCAAACCTCTATTCAGTTCAGGACAATTAAATCATGCACTATTATTGTCCATTAAACCTGCATCTTTATCATTGACCAGGGCATACAATGCCTTGCAAGGGAGCCCTCTTGTGCTTCAGTGTGCCCCAGCAGTTGGGTTTATGGCATTTTTTGTGTGGGGACTTGAGCCATCTCTGCAGGTTATTCGTCATTTGATACTTCGTCGGAATGCAAACAATTGGAAAAGAAGCAACACATATCACATCATGACCTCCTATTTACAGCCAATTCTGCTATGGTTAGGTGCAATATTGATCTGCAGGGCTTGTGATCCTGTTGTATTATCCTCTGAAACAAGCCAAGCTGTCAAGCAGCGGCTTGTAAACTTTGTGAGATCGCTATCAACTGTCTTAGCTTGTGCACATTGTATATCTAGCTTGATTCCGCAGGCACATAAATTTGTAATGGAGCACAATGACACCCCGGACACAAGGCATGTTGGATTTAACTTCATTGGAAAATCTATTTATACTGCAATGTGGGTGGCAGCGGTATACTTTTTCATGGAGATGTTGGGGTTTTCAACACAGAAATGGATCACTTCTGGAGGGCTGGGAACAGTTTTGTTGACTCTTGCTGGTCGTGAGATATTTACCAATTTCTTGTCAAGTGTAATGTTCCATGCAACTCACCCTTTTGTTGTGAGTGAGTGGATTCAAACCAAGATCGACGGCTATGAAGTGGAACATGTTGGTTGGTGGTCTCCAACTATTGTCAGAGGAGATGATCGGTAGGCTGTGCATATTCCAAATCACAAGTTCACTGTGAGTATTGTTCTGAATCTTACTCAGAAGAGCCATTGGCACATTAAGACTGATGTCGCTATCAACCATCTAGATGTCAGCAAAATTGGTAATATTGTAGCTAATATGCGGAAAGTCTTAGCAAAAAATCATCAAGTGGAGCAACAATGGTTGCATCGAAGAGTATTTCTGGATAATATCGATCCAGAGAATCAGGCGCTTTTGATTTTGGTTTCTTGCTTTGTAAAGACCTGAAACAAACACAGAATATCAACCATAGGATTCAATTTCCTATTTATGACTTCAGATTTCCTTATTTGAATGGCCAACGCATTTCCAAAGATTTGGGGCACAGTTTGCAAAGTGACATGCAAGATTCGATGCCTATGTTTATCTTCAGTAAATGGTATTGACACCTGTAATGCCACCTCTTCATCAGATTCAACAGATTCGAATGGAAGGAGCGCTATTCTATCTTCAGAAGCACTGATTGTTTTTTTTAGTTTTATTTATTAATAATGATAAAACAAATCCCTTGTCTTGAGGTTGATTTGTTTTTCCTTAGCAGATTTTTTATTTAATGTATTAAAAAATCATTTGAAAAAAGGAGTGAGTGGGGAGATAATTCTAAGAGCTGGTGGAGAACAGAGAGCTTTTATTGTATAGTCTTTGACAGAGATTTAATGAAAAATACAACTCTGACCTCTGAGATTCCTGTGGTATGACAATTTAGCATAAGTTTTCCTTCTGTTTCATATGTAACCTGTTATGTTTTCATTTTGTTTCATGATCATTTCAAATTGAACAAATGAAGTGTTTAGGTAGAATTCATAATATTTTATGCTCTACCTATAAGTTTGTTCATATTTAATGTTTTCTTCTGTTTGACAAGGATTCATCTTCTATGCCCTTGTCAGCTCCTCAGTAGTCTTGCCATTCCATTTAATCTCAATTTGATGTTAAATTTCTTGCCTACCTTGCCTCAGGGGATAATCTGTGTTCTTGATTACATTTCTCTGCTCAAGCTGTTACTTTGCCCATGCAGCCCAGAAAAAACCTCGTCATTTTATTAAAAAAACCCCTTTTTTATCAATTTACTAGCCTAAAATCAGTATTCCTTATTGGTCATCTCAGTCCCTTTGAAGACTTTTTTGTCGAGATAGACCCGGAGAGAGCCCTCTCCTGCCCCGTAGGGCTAGCTACGAGGCTAAGTGGTTTGATGTTGCCTTGGAGTTTGCCTTTCTCAGCCTGAGGTGAAATTTCAAGCGCTAACAGGGTCCACAATATAATCAGAGCTGACATAACAATAATACTGTAAGGGCACAAAAATAAGAATATGCGGACAACATTGGCACAAAAATAACAGTAAGGGGCTATAATGAATATAATAATGGGGGAATACAATAGTATTATAGGGACCTAACAATTGCAATATGTCCTACTTTGTATTTTCCATATACCTTTTCGATTCTTCTCACAAAATGTTCTATGTCTTCATTTGATTCCATATCGGATGTATCACTTCATTCATGCTCTTGATTATTTTTCTTATTTTGAGATTTGAAGGATACTTCTTGTGTAAATGGCTTCTCTTTCTCAATTATGATTTCCTATGTTGTGACAATCCCATACAATTCATCCATTTTCTGTTTAACAATTTTTCAATTTCTCTAACAACCTTATATGAGTTTGGAGCTTTACCTTCTTAACTTTATAATCACCTTCAAATATATTTCCATGTTTGTCCCATGTTCCCTTTGCAGATTCACAATGCATCACATTGAGAAAATTTAGCTATGATAGACCATGAAAGTTAGTATTCATGGCTTTTACATTATGTTCATTGGCCTTCATTCTATGTTTATTTATTAGTGGAGTTGTTGGATCCTTATAACTATTCATAATAAATTGTGAATGGTCAAAGTGAAGAACCATTAGATAATTTTTCATCCTCATTATCCATAAAATAATTTTTGTACCATCAAATAATGGGACCTTGTTTGTGTAGAAACTATTAACTGGCATTGTGTAGTTCTATCACCTGCCTTCTAGTTGTTATATTATTTTTAAAGAAACCTTCTCTAATGTTAATTTTTGAGAACACACTTATATTGAGGGTGCATTGACCCAATATAAGACACTTTTTACTTATTCAAGCATTCATGATCCATAATAAAAAAAATAAATATGATGGCCTTCAACATACTAAAAATGAAATTATTGAAAAAAAATATTGAGATCATGCCCTCGAAATAATGTTTTAGGACCAATCAAAATTTTTGACTTCCACATTGTATATATCTAAAACTATTGAAAATAAAATGAAAATTTAGCCAAAATTTCCCCTTAATCTCTCCTCAATACACTTAAAATTTAACCATTTGACGCATGCAATAAAATATTATATTGAACATTTTGATGACTCATTCACTTCAAAATTACATATTTACCTTCACATATTTTCATACACACTTACTTCCTTAAATTCCCAAGGGTACAAATTTTTCATAAAATGTTTGTTTGGGGAAACAATAGTCCAATGTTCTTTTTGTCCAAGGATTACAACTTCTCACTAGGGACAACAATTTCATTGTAATTTTTCGCTCAAAAAAAAATTCAAAATACATTGCTAGAACCTCAAAATGTCTAGGAATGTTTAGAACCTAAATATCCATAGAAAGACTACCATGAAGATAAAAACCATTGACTCAGTGAAAGAGGTGGGTGACCATCAATATCCACTTGGAAAAAATCAAATTTTCTCATTACATTGGGAAAAAGCTAACAGATCCTGAGTGACAGGGACAAGCTGAGGAGAACCTAAGCTTACCAATAATTTGAGGATATGACACTAATTGATGCACCCTCCTCTATGATTGTGCTAGGTACGACCATACGGTAAGCATGTACTATAATCTGGAAAGGCACATAAGACAAAAGGTGATATCCTTCCAATCAAATCCAATAAAAGAATTGACCAAACTACTTGGAGGGGGTGTCGTAGGAACAAGAGAGATCCCCTCTTGTTCTATGGGAGTGGGAGGCATGGTCTCATGCATTTCAGGAATGGGTTGATTTAACTCCAGTTCATTCAAAACTAAAGACACCAGAAGAACCTGAGTGGTATGAGGTTCATCCTCTACCTGAAAGGTATGGTTAGTTGAAGGTGGAGCTAGGTCTACCATTTTCTCAACCAATAATTGGTTGAGAACGAACTCACGAGACTCACTTTCAGAGAGAATGGGGTTGACCAAATATGAATTTTGATCAATCACTAGATCAACTAGTGAAGGAGCAAGGGAAAGCTTTCGAAACTTGGACGAAAGACGAGGTTGAGAAGCTGTAAGGTTTTCCAACTCTTTGGAAGCTTGATCTAAAAGAGGACAAAGGTCAATGGGATGATTACCTTCACACAACTTACAAGGAAATTTGACTTTCCCATTTTTCCTATGAGTTTTAGTGACACTAGTTGAAGGTTTATCACTACCATGATCTCCAAAGGATGATGTGAAATTGTAGACCACACTTCTAAGACCTTGGGAATACTAAAGCAATCATGAAGAAGGTGGTCACCCTTGCAAATCTTGCAAGGGAATTTTACTTTTTGGGGATAGTTGGAAGATTTTTCTACATCTGTTGCATTCGTAGCAATGGCTTCTTTGTTCCCTCTTGCTGATTTTGCTTCTTCTTCTTCATCCTCTTCTTCTTCTTCTTAGCTTCCTGGTTACCAGAATCTAGAGTTTCACCAGGCAAAGAGGAATAAGGAGGTGAAGAAATAGGCGAAGAAGGTAAAGGGTCAACTTTAAGATCGACTGGAGGTTGATGTTGTTCAGGTGGAGGAGAACTCGTTTGAAAAGTAGTTTGGACACTCGGAATCACCGAGGTCAAAAATAACCAAATTGGTAAACCAATGGTCAATCCAGGAAGGGACAATGTTACCATATACGGAGCACCAGTATTTCCAAAAGAGGGAAATTAATTAGGATTCATGTCAGAGGGGTTTCCTTGACTGGTAGACTTGGGAAATGTTTGCATCAGTGTCAACCTAATATATAATAAGGAGTATTTCCACAGGAAGGATGTTGTTCCACAGTCAATTAATTTCTTTTAGAAATTAACAAAACAAAATAAATGTTGGGTAAGCAAGGTAAGAGGTTTTACCAAGTATTCGTGAATCATTATATACACCTTAGCTAAAACTAAGGACTTAACATACGACAACCAATCTCCCAGAATGTTGTGTTCGGTGTATCATGTTTACAATGCAGCTGACTCAGTTACTTGTGGCTAAAAGATAGAAACCTAATGGGGTCTCCCAATATATACTCGATGATACGAGGAGAGCACAAGTTCGTGTTAACGTTGTCTAATGCATAACTGTTTGGTGAGAGAGTTGTGATATACTTTCCATACTGGAGTGCCTATGATACATCATAGAGTACTAGAGAACCTTCGATATACTTCCATACAGGGACATGATTTCACCCCTGGGATACAATGCAGAGAGTTAATGGAAACGGATATGTTTTAAGACACCAGAATACATCTCTAGCCTAGACCTCTAGATATTTGTGTTAGGTTACAAATGCTCCTTCGATTGATTGAGGTAAATTTTAAGTTTATCTTGAATTAGGTTTCCATTTATGGCTCAACGATGTCATCTGAATTCCTATAATGAAACTAAATGAGGAAAACGAAATATTTTCATTCGATGAAGGCTAGACTAATGACGGAAGAGATACAACCAAGCAAACGCATAAATCAAGAAAAATGCATGAAAACATAATTCTTTAACTTTCTAATGCAAAATGTAAAAATGAAATCTACTCTTCTACTTTCGCTAACAAATACAATGCCAAAAATGCAATCCTATGAGAAACAAAAATCACTTTTTCTTTCTCTAAGATGTACTAATCTTTTTGTTATTTTCCTTTCACCAAGATTCACTAATCTTTTTGTTCTTTTCCTTTCACTTTGATTAAAAAATGCAAACTAATGCAATGAGAAAAGGGAAAAATGCAATCTAAAACAACTAAAATCAAAATTTCGTTCACCTTTTTTTTTTGAATGAAAATCATTTCAAAAATACTTAAATGAAGAAGTCCTTTCACTTTTCTTTTTGAAACAATGAAATCAAAGCAAGAATTCACTTTTAGTTTCACGAAAGCAAACAATTGTAATCTACTTTTGACAATGGAGTAGAAGTAACTTCCAAAGCATCAAAATGATCCAACGCTAATGAAAATAAATTCGCAATCATGAATCGAAAGAAACTATAAAATGGTGTCTTGCTTGCAGCAAAACTCCCAAATGGAAGAAATCAATCTCACAGAGACGAACCAAGTGATGGGTGAAGGGTGACCTAGAAACACTAGAAGGAAATCAAGCCTCAAACACACATCAACAAAGCCAAGAGACAATTGGAATCACACAAGGATAACAATGAAGAAAAACACACTATAATTACACTGAAAATCACTCACGGAGGTTGAAAAACACTGAAAACAAGAAGAAACCCTAATTTGTCTTCTATCCTCTAAGATCAACATGCTTGTTAAAGGAAAAAGGGTGATGAAAGGTAGAGCATTGTGACTCTAAATTGAAAATCAGCACTGACAGTGCTTCTGTCAGAGCAGAAAACCCATTCGGAGAGAAAAATAAGGAAAAATAAATTCTTCGAAATCAAAGCACGCTCAACACTCTCAAGAAAAAACTAGTGA
Source organism: Pinus taeda (assembly GCA_000404065.3). Classification (NCBI taxonomy): domain Eukaryota; kingdom Viridiplantae; phylum Streptophyta; class Pinopsida; order Pinales; family Pinaceae; genus Pinus; species Pinus taeda. Next base: position 378,148 of record APFE030598379.1, read on the forward strand.
CTACATATAGATACCATGATGTATATAAGCCAAGAAATCGAGAATATCATCGAAGGAATGGATGGAAAGGTTATAGCTTGTATAATATATAAATAAATGATTATGGAATTACTGGATAGATATGAAGATCCACTAACTTAGAAAATCTAGGGATTTGTTCCCTTCTATATGAGAAGCTAGAAATCAACAATTAGTGAAGTTTATTGTTGTTGGGGACCAGATCCACTTTTCGAGGAACTTTGGAGGGGGAAGGAACCATCCTCTCAAGGACATTTCTTCCCCCATAAAATTGTATAGCTACAATTCAAATTAACCTCTAGGGAAGAGGAATTTTTAGTGTTATTGTGAAGACAACTTGTTATGTAGCAGCTCTATTTTCAATCCCAACAAGTATGTACCTGAATTGATTCTAATAATAAAGTTTGGTTTCATTTTTTACTTCTATGGATTGGTTTTATTCATCGGAATATGAGTATCCTTGCTTTGGGCCATCCGAGGAGCCTCAGAGCCCTATTGTGCATTTTATTTAGGTTCTTTCTAGCATTTTCTCTACATTTATCATTTCTGCATTTAATGTTCATGTTTCATTTGTTGTAAGTTATATGATTAAATTATTGAAATGATTTTTTTTTACTTTATTTATATAATAAATAATATGATGCATCACTAGCATAGCTTAGGAAAGACATTTTGATCATTGGATTACAACTTAGACTAGTTTATTAGTTCACTATTCTCAAATTTCTAGTTCTAGTAGATTTTGGTTTTAATTTTAGGACATGTTAATGTTTCTATTTTGAGTTTATTCCAATTATATTGAAGTAAAAAAAAAAAATCAAATTAATAATGAAATTCACCCCACAACATTTTCACTTGATTAGCTTAGGCATTTTGATATTTAGATTAACTTACTAGCTCATTGTTATGAAATTTCTTGTTTTTAGTGGTAAATTTCTGCTAAATTTTAGCACGTGTTAATGAAGCTCTTTTAGTTGATTCCATTTCCCTTGAATTATAAAAACATTCAAATTGATAAAAAAAATTACCCCGCAACATTTTTCACTTGATTAGCTTAGGAATTTGACATGTTAACTCGACAAACAAGCTTGCTGAAAGTTTCTTGTAGCAAAAGAGAGTTTCTTATAGAAGTGTATTTTTGAACTTCTTCCTTGCCTAAATTCACTCTACATCCATAATAGAAGTATATTTATTCGTTATAATAGCCTACGAATCCTCCAAGTCCACTGTGGTTGAGCCCATGCTTGGCTAGGTCATCATTTAGCTTCTTTATTGCTTACTTCCTGAATGTTGATTTCTGCAACTAGTCTATATTTCCTTTCTTACAATTTACCTTAAGCAACGTGTGATTTATTTCCTACAAGAGTAATATAGGACTTTCCTTTCCTACAAAGTAGAATATATTTATTTCATTGTCGTTTCCCTTCTCTCAAGATAGATTAGATTTTCATTATTATCATTTTCTTATGTGTGATTTACATTCAAGAAAGTAGAATATATTTCCCTTCTATCATTTACTTTGCAACAAAAGTAGAATAAGTTTTCTTATTTCTATTTACCTTCTTCAATATAGGAATGGTATCTTACCCATATCTTTTATTATTTGAATTTGTTCCATTTCTTCTTTCACTTGCATCAAAAGGAGTTAGACTAGGAAGAGGAAGGTGTTTGTTGAACACAAAGTGTTGACCCCCGTCTTAAGTTTGTATGAACCATGAGTTGATAATTAAAGTTGAGTCCTCAGGAGTTCCAACATTCTTGTTGTAATATTGAGGGTCATCAAATACCCTAGACATAAGAAATTACCATGGAAAGTGTTGGGTCTAATGCGGCACAAGTTTGATAGAATCTTGAGAGTACTAAGGTTTAAGGTGAAAGATTCACTAGGGTTCTTAGAGCCTCACTTTCAGGTTATTATGATTTTTTACTATTTCTAGGAAGATATGGTTAGTAGGTCTAGATACCTGAAAAAGGTGGTTGAACTGGATGGAGTAAAAAATATGATAGCTAACACCTAGACTAATATTTGATACCATTTTAAACACACACAAAAGTAATAGGATGAATTTAGATCAACTCATGTGATTGCATTCTATTCAGAAGATTCACATATTAATACATAGTTTTATGACCCCTGGTTTTCATCTTACAAGAAGTTACTTGGACTTCAATGTCTACTAGAATTCCTCCACACCATCCCTAATGATTTAAGGACACTATTTCCTCAACACCGTCCCTAATGATTTAAGTAAGTGTCATGTATGTAACATACTTTTGGAGTAGGTAAATTTGAAGCACTATGGAATCTTTGTTATATTGTTAGAAAAGTATTGTGAGAATTGGACAGTATATTGTGAAAGATATTCTCAATATTGCTACAATCCACCTCACTTGAGGACATATTATGCATACATAAGATATTTTTAATACCCTTTTGTACATTACCATATTTTAGTGCAATGATTAGATTTTGTTTTATTTTAATTTTTCAAATTATGCTTATCTTGTTTCACTCTTTGTTGGTAGATATGTTTAGATTTAGTCATTCGTGTAGCATTTACAGATGGTTCCAATAAATGAATGTAGAACCTTATGTTTGTAACATTTCTATTTTATTTTTGCATTAGTCATTTGTTGAACTTAGATGAGATATACATTGGCACTATAACCAATATTGTTGTGAAGTAAAATATGGTGATTATACAATTAGTTGAAGCACCTGCGTTGAGAACCTATCATTTCATTGTATATTTAGATTTTCAATTAATTTTTGTTTCATATAAACAAATTAATCATATAAAAATTATACAAAATATTCTTCAAATATTTGTAGTAAATAGTAATATTTAAATATCCATAATTTTATTTCTAAACCCTAATTTTCCATCCCCCTAAATCAATTTTCCTAACTCCATAGCACCTATTACTACATTTAATACATCAACCAGGTGTAAAACCAATCATGAAAAAAAACAATATTTAAAAGTTACCATAACCGACTTTCCTAAACCCCTTAATACACTCGTAACCAAAGCCAATACTTGAATAAAAAAAGGAATGACAAAGTTTCGATAATATCTTCAATATACACTATTCCACAAGAACATGGAATAGAATATATGGTAACCTGAAATTTTATATTTTGTGAATATTATATTTATTGATTTAATAGATTTTTTCATATGCATTACTTTACAAGAATATAGAATAGAGTATATATCATTGTACATTATTGCAATGATTTGATTACTAAAGTCTATACGTGTGTATATTTGACCCTCTTTTAAATTTGAATTTATAACTTTTTATGAGAAACTATTAACCATTAAACCCAAGTAGAAATCAAATACCACCAATATGTTATTCTCTTTATATTTTAATCCAAAATATAGAAAATATATATGTTTCATTTATTTCTTTTAGAGAATGATACTCAACGTTTTTTCTGAAAGATTTCTTCTTTTTACTATTAATTTATAAAACTATCAAATATATTTTATCCCTTAAATTTTTCAATCAATAATAACCCAATTCGTACACCCATCTTATCCCTCACCAACAACATTAAAAAGAAAAATCACTCTTCATTAGTTTTAGTTACCAAACTGTGGGGGTGGAAATAAATATTGGATAATTTACCCTAACTCCTCATCATAGTATAATGACCTCTATGATGATGATTATGATGATGATTAACGTCCACTAATACTAATGCATTCTACCAGACCTTAAGAAGAAGAATAATCTAATTATAATTCTTTAGAATCTTATTTCTATGCTCAAAAAGAAGGGAAAGAAGCGCACCAAGATCACTATAGTTGGGTTGACTGAACAAGTCATGAAGATTGAGAGTGTGATAGATGTTAGGGAAATGAGAGAGGATGTGAGTAAGGGCCAGACAGCCTTAAAGTTTTTTTTTTTCATCCTCCACCCTCTGAGTATCGCAAAGTTGACAAATTCTATCATCCCATGGAGTCTTGGGAGTAGACACCCCCCAGTTTCACTTCGGAGTTCACGAGAATTTGTTCTAATCTTAGTGATGTTCATATTTTCCTTTGAGTTGGTCAAAACATAAAGATAGTTCTGGTTCTCAAGGGTGGGGTTGATCACCTCCTTATAATATCTAAGATTCCTTTTACCCTCAAACTCCTTATCATCCCATAGATTATCCTTAAATTTGGAGGTGACAGTATCTTTTAAACTATCCTAGCATTCCACAATGATCTCCTCATTTATCCCCCAATGGTTGAGCCAAGACTATGCATCCTTATGCCACCCATGCTTGAGTTGAAGGTGGGGGTTTTGACTAAAGTTAGAAGAAATTTTAGGAAGCCTCTTGGAGTTCATGTTGTAAAGCTTCTTCTTATATATTAGATACTTAAACATAGACCTTCTTTCAATTGGGGAGAGGCCAGGTTCGATCAGGACGATAGGATAAGGGGTATTTCCCTTGATCTTGAGATTGTAGGTTACGAATTTCTTATAAATAATATCAATATTTCTCCACTATTCTCTGGATATAATACAACCCCAGATTTCACAACTGTATAGGACAATAGGGGTGGCAAGGGTATCAAAGAGGAACCTTTTCTTACTCCAAAGACAAAGATCAACAGTCTTATAATTTTTTTCAATCTCATAATAAACTTTCCATCATCCACTAATCCTTTTCTCAATGTTGTAATTCCAGTTGAGCTGATAAGGAATGTCAATACTCAAATATTTATAAGAAGAGACATGTTCCAAGGATTTTCTATAATAGACAAAATTTCCATGGGTGATCATTTTGGATTTAATTATCATGATTTTAGTCTTGTTAGTATTAACCGTCATACCCATCTTGGAGCAATAGTCATAAAGTGTCATAAGTTCCTTTTCCAAGTCCTCATGGCTTATAGCAAGAAGAACAATATCATTAGCGTAGAAGAGAAGAGTAAAGATAATACCAGCAAGCTCGATCCCCTTGCACCTTGTGATTTCCAAACACTCCTTTAGCTTACCGATGTAAATACAAAAAAGGCTAGGGGAAAGGGTACACCCTTGCTTAACCCCTATATTTCATTTAATATCTTTAGACCACCCTTCGTCAGTCTTAATCTTGGAACAACCGTTTCATAGAGATAAATCACAATAATCTCAAACTCAGGAGGAATCATTATCTCATCAATTAGTTTCCAAAGCTTATCCCAAGGAATAGTGTCAACGACTTTTCTAAAATCGAAAAAGCAACAAAAGAGACCAGATTTACTATTACGACATTCCTCGGAAATGACAAGATGGTCAATAATCAATTGGTATCTCATAAAACCATCTTTCCCTTTAGCTCTTTTACCATGGATTTCAAGCCTATGGCTAATCTTCTTATCCGAAATGAAACCATAAATATTGGCTAAGATGTGGCTAATCATAATGGTCATGTAGTTAGAGGGAACAACTTTCTCCCCATTTTTAAAGATAGGCACAATAAGGCTTTGTGTCCAAGTTTTAGGGAAGCCATGCTTTATAGCCAAATTGATAAGCTTGTCGAGATGAGGAATGAGGATAGATCTTCCCAACTTTAAGATCTCAACTTGGTATCCTTCAATACCTTTAACGTTCCCATTAGTAAGCTTATTGATACCAGACTCATTGTCCTCAATGGAAAATATATAATACTTAATAAGAGTGCTAATGATGTTTTCCATGGTATCTAGAGATTCATACAACTTCTTAAGATAGATGTCCCATATTTCTAAGGGGGTCGAATGATTATCTTTAGATTTACAAACAAGCAGATTCTGCCAAAACGTTTTGGGTGTGGGTTTAGAGAGGTGGAAAATATTCTCTTGTCTTTTATTAATATATGAACAATTCTTCTCTTTAATGAGGGCCTTTTATATACTAATATTTCAGAGATTGGCATTTTCGTTAGGAGCGTAACGAATATTTTTCCTAACACTTTTATAATCTTTGTCATACCAAGGGTTGGAAGTTTTATTTATCTTGTTATATGAAACCTCAATGGAGAACATGGTAATGGTAGTGGAAAGAGTAGTAGTAAAATTGTGATAAATTTGATCAATATTGTTATTATAAGTCAGGGAACTTAAATCCCTTTCAAATCCATTCATAAAAGGTCAATATTAATCATATTGAAATGAGTGCGTTTTTGGCTTTCACTAGAATCTTTCATGTGGATGGTATGCATAACGAGATTGAGGGTTAAAGATAAAGGCCTGTGGTGAGAGTTAGGCTCAAAATATTTAAGAAGCTCAAAGTTGGTAATATGGTTAAGGAAATGGGTGTCTAAAATCACATAGTCCACAACACTACTACCCAACCCATGTAAACAATTCATCTAGCCAGAGGAAGGCCACTTGATAGTACCATTACAGATAATTAGGTCTTGGGAACTACAAAGTTTGAGCACCTCGGTGCCAAATAAGTTCTTGGTTCTGTCTTTAGAGGTTCTCTTTAATCTATTAGCTAAGTCATCACCTTCTTTAAGACACAAGGGGTCAGGGTTAGAGTGGTTACTTAACATAATACCTTGGTTGGTAGAAGTTCTAGCGTTGAAGTCTGAAAGAAAATGGATATTACCTTCATTCCTTAGGTTGTGAATGTATTTTTCTAACGTAGTGAAAGGAAAATTCTTATATAAGTTATTTTTCTTATAGGAGGTAGAGTTGATAGGAGCGAAATAGAAGATAGCAAGAAAAAACTTATTGGAGGAAGAATCAGAGACCTCGATTGAAATGTATTGATTAAAGGGGTCGATAATATGAAGTTGGATGTGAGAAGAAACAATGTTCTTTTTATAATAGGTTATACCACCAAGACCCCTTCGAGATGATTTCTTGTTCCAAGTAGACCAAAGAATGAATCCATCAAGGTGAGGAACCTAAGATTCTTCATATTCCCAATTTTCAACAAGAAAAATAAGGTCAATATCACTTAGGATCCAAATTAACATAGGACCTTTATGCCATGGGAAACCCCGACAGTTCCATAAGATGATCCTTAGTGATCCTAATCCCTATTTATCACTCATATTTTGAACTCTATCTCGAATAATAGATTTCCCATTCCTAATGATAACCCACTCCCCTTTTTTCTTGCCTCCTTAGCCTTTTGGACTTCTTTCCTCATTCTAGCTTTGTCTTTTGGAATCAAATCCTCATTTATAAAGATTCTGGTTCCCTGTAGGCTTAGGGATTTCTTGAGTATATATGATTTGTGGTTATTGCAACTTACCTTAATACAGATTAGTTTATGTTTATTCTCAAGTAACTTTCCTACCTAGATTTCTTCTGTGATATAGGTTGTTTGAATTTGAGATTTTGTTTTTAATCATTCGTTTACTATTTCTAATGTGTCCTCATTGTTTTGTTCTTCTATACCAGCAACTATAAGGTGTAAGGATCTTTTATGGCGCTCATGGTCGAGTTCAATCAATTTGTCAATTTCCTGTTTTATGGGTTTAATATCTAATTTACTCTTTGTGTTATTCAGGGCTAAGTTATTATTTAGTTGTTCTTTTAGAATTTTAATCTCGATTTTTAGGGAGTTATTTTCTTCAATAATTGATTGTTTACTATGTTCTATTTCTTGAATCCTACCATTCATTCCTTAGAGTTCATTTTCAAGCGAGATTATTCTATTTTCTAGTGATTTGTGCTTTTTTTCAAGCAGTGTCGTTAATTATATTTAAATTGGGTTTCTCTTTCTTCTCTTCACATGTCTAAAGATTCAATGTACTCATAAAGACTGTCTAGAATAATTTTACTTGGTCTACCTTTACTAGAGGGGGGCTTAGATATGTGATGGGAAGTACTCGTAATGTAAACAAGAAAAACTTAACAAAAGAGGGTGAGCAGTAACGTATGCACCTATTAGAGTCTGAGTAATTGAGGTCACCCATAAAGATCGACTCCTTTAGCTAGAAACAAATGGTAATTTGTTTCAAACTGAAGAGTTCCACTATCTTCTTAGATGATGTCTAGTCACACCTCATATTTTGGTCAAACAGCTAAACAACCAACTTTTATTTTCTCACCTCGTCATATGACCCATGCAGAGTGCCTCATGGAAAAGATCCACTCTGCCGCAGAGAGGATCACCGAAGTTTGTATTTAGATGTGGATTATGTATTCAGATGTGAAGTTAGATCAAATCCATGATATATTTAGTATTGGTGAAGATCCACTGCACCGAAGAGAAAATATCCATTGCATCGCAAAGAGTATCACTGAAGTCCATGTTAGGTCCCTATACTACTAGTGTAACCTCTTATTGCTATTAGTGAAACCTCCTTATTTAATTGTTGTGCCCATGTAGTCCCCATATTGTTATTATTGTGCCCCATAGAAGCCCACTATTATTATTGTTGTTCCCTTACATTATTATTGTTTTGTCAGCTCTGATTATATTATGACCCCTTGGCTCCTATATATAGAAAGGAGGTCTTGTCATTTGTATCATCCAAGAGTTGCTCATTTGTGCAATGTAAAGGAGGTTGCCCACTCGAAGAGGCTGAAGTATAAGGTGTTTATCTCTCTTTTCTATCTTTTTGTGAGCTGGTTTCATAACTATCCACCACACTACTCAGAGAATCACCAAAGTCAGTTTTTAAATGTCGCTTTTCGGAGACCACTGAAACATATCACCAAAGCCTGTATTTAGATGTTGCAGAGACCACCGAAACATATCACCGAAGTCTATATTTAGATGTTGCAGAGACCACCAAAACGTATCACAAAATATTGCCATGGGGACCATTGAATATATCACTGAGGTTTCATAATAAGCACCACAGAGAGATATCACCGAGGTTTCACCGAAGTCTTTATTGAGGTTTCTCCAAAGTGTGTATTTAGATGTTGTAGAGACTGTTAGTGTCAGTCTTTCCAGCCTTCCTCCAGTGATCAAATGTGCTCTTACAAAGTGATTTTGAAGTGTCAAGGTCAAATTTTGTCATTTCAGCGAGTTTTCAAGCAAAATTTGGTCACTAGGCATTAGGTCTAGGGTTTGCTCTCACTCTTTTCAAAGTTGCCCAAATGCCAATCTATGTCACTATTCAGCTGAGTCTATCATCATTCATATGGTTTTCATGATCATGTCAGTGTCTAATGAGTCATTTTACATCTTGTTCATGCTTCAGTTGTGCCTTGGCAAGTTCATTTCCCTCTCCTAGGGTTTTGAAGCCAATTTCTCTTGGACGGTTAAATCATCCGTAAAACTTGTTTCCAAATGTTCATACACCTTCCCCTATCCTTACAGTACCTTATCAAACACTTCCCATCACTCATATCCCCCAAAATCCTCATTTTTGCACAAACCCTAGTTTCTTGCTACAACCTAGCAATTTTCTAGGTTTGGCCTGTGTTTTGCCCTTTTGGACCCCTTCCCCTCACTCAATCTCTGAGATTCCACTTTCCCCTACTCCCCAACATCCCTCCCCACTCCCAAAAATTTCTCCAAGAATTTAGAAGACCCCTATCCCCTTCAATTCGCTTCATTTCGACAAAATTCCTTGTTTCACACATCGGGGCAAGTTTCACTAAAATGATGTTTCAGAGCAGTAAAAGATGAATTTTGGAAAACTGAGAGAGGTTTTTGTCCATAACATGCCAAAGAATAAAAACCTCTTTCACTTTTTCCACAGGTGTCATGGTTTGAGAGAAATGTCAACAATATCATTGCCTCAGGAGAATCAAAGACTCCTCTGAAGTGACCTTGGGAAAATCAAGTTTTCTCCTAGCTTGGTTGGCCAAATGATTTTCTTGATGGTTAAAATGATAACTAGACACAAAGACCTTTCCAACGAGCCCACTTTTGCTCAATTCTGACACTGGGAAGGCCTTCAAACAGAGCTGCCAAAGTACGAGACCTTTTGAGAGGCCTGCGCGACCTTCTGGGCAGTGCGAGACCTTTTGAGCGCCCCTCCACAGTGCAAAAATATAACTGGCGCAACCTTCTAGGCGGTGTGAGAGCTTTTGAGCGGCCTACGAGACCCGTTGAGCTGTCTTGCCGCAAACTTCAAAACAATTGCCCAATCTTCCTCCAAGTCATCAAATTTGTTCAAGGTGGGCTCTTTACACATTGTTTTGGAGGTTGGTGATGGATGTAAGCCCTCATGCTATGATTTTAACCTCAAATCATGCAAGTGAAAGGAAATTAGGTGGCTGCAATGTTAATGAGCAAATTGTGCTAGGCTTTGTGTTGTTTCAAGCTATTTTTCCCTTTGGTTTGTTTCCCTCCTTTCCCTTTCACTCACACTTATAGGTTCATCCCTTTTTCCCATATTATTTTATAAATGAAATGCAAATGCTAGAGGAGGAAAAGGTGCTTGATGAGTTGTGGAGGATTCGTAGTGACCGATTCCTAAACCAAAGGAGGCCCGGTGATCCATTGTCTGCTAAGAAAGAATCCATGCTCATCTAGGTGAATGCACATTTGGAGAGGCTGTTGGCTAAGGCCAACCAAGAGAAGAAGCTGTTGAGAAACATGAAAAATCACTATTGGGTGAGGATGCATGTTTGCAAGGCCAAAATGAAAATGTTCCAAAGAAGGTGGTCCGAGGCTCTTAGGCGGAAGAAAAGGACCAATCCACTCTATATCTTGGCAGAGGCATCCCTCAAAGATCATGGCACTCACTAGCATCAGCTACAGCACAAATCCCAAAAATTTCTGAGAATTTTGGGTAATTTTGGAATTTTTTGGAAATTTACAGGTTTTGGCTTCTCAAAGGGTCTCGCCCCCAGCGAGACCTTTTGTCATCGTAGCTTCGTTCGGCAAAAACTCAGCATTTTTGGATTTGGCATGAAAAGTTACACTCGCTCATCCATTAGTAAGAAATTTCATCGAGTTCTGGGCCTCCAAAAGGTCAAAATGCATGCAAAATTTGACTTTCTGCCCCTTTTTTGAGTTGCAGAAACCAATTTTGGGAGAATTAAGTTTTGACAGGGCAAATGACCTCCAAATTCAAAAATTCTAGTTGGGTTGGAAAGTAGACTCGCAGACCTTTCCAACGAGCTATCCTGCACCCAATTCTGATAACGGGAAGGCCTCTAAACAGAGCTGCAAAAGTGTGAGACCGTTTGAGAAAAGGTGCGCGACCTTTTGAGGAAATGTTGCCAGATTTGACCAGTTCAGCCCAGAAATTCCAGTTTTGACCTTTTTTGACTTTCTAAGGTTAATGGTGATCTTAATGGATGTAATTGTGAATTTTTTTGGATACTTTTACTCTTGTTTAACTCTTCTAGAAGATTCATTCATGAAAAGGGTAAAAATTAAATGAATGAATTGGTTTCCAAGTTTATAGAGGCAAGTTGGTTTGACTACCTATTTTGTAGTGCTTAGTTTAGAAGTTGTTCAAACTGCTCCTAGGATAGTGAGCTCGACCCCTAGAGGCAAGGGAAGAGGCTGGCTTGCCTATATTATGTATTTTCTTAATCATTTTCAGGGGTTGGAAGGTTGGACTCTTGAGGGAGAAGCTATCATTGTATTATTTTACTGTATCTCTGCAATTTTTGGCTAAGGAAGACCAGGGTTTTGCAGTCCTTTTTTGGATTCTTGTGGTTACATGTATTGATGGTGTGTTTCTCTATGTACCTGTAAGTGTGTTATGTGAATCATTTCCTTTCTTTTCCTTCTGCACATTAAGCAAACGAAGTGTTAAAGTAAGAATTCATGACTGTCATGCTCTGCTTTTAAGTTTGTTTAATTTCAATGTTTTCTACTGTTTAAGGAGAATTCAAAGTTATTGTTTCCTCTCCTTAACTCACCACCTGTCATTCCTAATCATACACCTCAATCAAAGGCATCAATACTGTCTCCTACCTCGCCCCAAATAACCCCCTACAGAAACTGTGTCCAATCCCCGCACCCAAAATTGCCATCCCCTCAATTTGCCACCAAAAACCCTAAAACCCCAAATCAACCCTTTTGATCAGTCTACTAGCCTAAAATCAGTGTTACCCTATTGGTCATCTCATCCATTGAAGATTTTACCGAGATTGACAGGAGAGAGCCTTCTCCTGCCCCGTAGGGCTAGCTACGAGGCTAAATGGTTTGATGTTGCCTTGAGGTTTGCCTTTTTCAGCCTGAGGTGAAATTTCAAGTGCTAACAGAAGCAACATGTTGTATATGATTCCAGACCTCCCTTTGTCATTAGTAATTTGGGATATAGTTGTATAGGATACCGGAGGTATCCCGACTTACTGCCATGTCTTTTATCATTGCAAAGCAATGCAGTAAGATAATTTCGCAAACCATTAAATTTTTTTTCCTTATGATTCTCCCTCAGTGAAAGAAGAAGGTTGTGGCCACGACTTCTAAACAAGGCTCCTTCGCACAGCAACAGAGACAAGGTCGTGGAGGATTACAGGGACATTTTCACCTCACCTACAGGGGTACCTCTACACTGTCAAGTAAAGCACTCCATCGATATGACCCCGGGCGCGCCGCTGCCCAATGGACCGGTCTATTCACGCTCTGTTATGGAGAATGATGAGATCAAGAGATAGATTCGGGAGTTATTGCAGAAATGGCACATCAGACCAAGCTCATCACCTTGTGGGAGCATGAATGTATTTGTACAAAAGAAGGACAGGACCTAGAGACTTTGTATTGACTATTAGGCTTTGAACAAGAGAACTGTCCAGAATAGGTACCCAATCCCACAGATTGCTGACCTTATGGACCAGCTCAAGGGAGCCAAATATTTCAACAAGATTGACTTGAAGTCGGGTTATCACCAGGTGCCTATTGAACCCTCCGATGTGTGCAAGATTGCCTTCAAATCCAAGGAGGGCCTTTTTGAATGGTTGGTCATTCCTTTCAAGTTGACGAATGCCCCTGAAACCTTCATGATATTAATGGATGACATATTACGACCCTTCAATATTGCATTCACAGTGGTGTATCTAGATGACATCTTGATCTTCAGCTAGAGTTGGGAAGAGCACCTCCACCATATTTGACAGGTCCTTCAAACCCTGTGACAACACAAGTTGTGTACCAATTTCGAGAAATGCACATTTGTTATGACCCAGGTTCAATATCTAAGGTACATCATTGATGAGTATGGTGTGCATGTCATCCCAGCTAAGATACAAGTAATTCAGGAATGGTCAGCCCCAACCACTGTAATAGAGCTCCGTAGCTTTTTGGGTCTTGCCAATTTCTACAACAGGTTTGTGTTGGGGTTTTCTCATATCACTTGGCCTTTAATTCAAGTCACCAAAGGTGGAGTGAAAGAAAAAAAAATTGCTCTGAAACCCAACATAAGGCATTTGTCAAGTTGAATCATCGCCTCTGCTCTACACTAGTGCTCATATTACCAGACCTACAACAACCATTTGAGATTGAGACAAACACCTCCAACTATGCTATTGGTGCAGTTCTTAATCAGTAGGGGCATCCAATGGTTTCAATGAGACACTTTCATACACATTCCGAAAGTAGCCCACTTATGACAAAGAAACGTATTCCATTTTGCAGGCCTGTCGTCAATGGAAGCATTACATTATGGGGAAGGAAATGGTCATCCATATAGACCACCGACCCCTGTAGTTCATACAACCACAAGGGAAGTTGCTTAACTATCGCCATTAGAAATGGTCCACATACCTGCAGCAGTTCCGTCCTTCTACTAAGCACAACAATGGTTTTGTTTTCATGGTCGTCGACAGATTCTCTAAGATGGCCATTATGGCGGTTTGCAAGAAGAGTATCGCAGCAGAGGCCACTACTAAGCTCTTCTTTGAGCGAGTGTGGGTACACTTTTGGATCCCATAGTCCATTATCTCAGATTGGGACAGTAGATTCCTAGGTGCATTTTAGTCAAGACTTTGGTCGATGTTGGATACCAAACTTACTAAGTCCACGACTTTCCACCCCCAAACGGATGTCCAAATAGATGTCAACAACAAGATGATCTTACACATTTTTCGCATGTATAACTCAAAGAATCCATGCACATGGGATAAAATCCCCCCCTATGTTTAGCACAGCTACAACAAAGTTCTCCATAGCTCAATGGACCACAACCCCTTTAAGGTAGGGTTTGGATTTCAACCACTATGTCCCATTGATGTGGCCACACCATTTGTAGCTACTCAGGGATATTCGGCTCACATCCAGTCTAAAGCAAACAAGCCTAACAACTTCATTGAGCACATTCAACACATTTTCCAGTAGGTCCATGATATATTGGACAAAGCCAATGCTAAGTACAAACAATGCCATCATCAACATCAAGTGTCGCACAAGTTCCAGGTGGGCAACAATTTTGGCTACATTTGCAGAAGGAGCACCTCGCTATACCCCATTGCAAGCTTTGCCCGCTCTGATATGGACCATACACCATCACCAAGGGTGTAGGGAACAATGCCTTCGAGCCAAAAATTCCAATGTTCCTTGGTCTGCACCTAGTGTTCAGGGTAAACCACCTTCGACCATACTTTCCACCATTGTTGGACAAATCTAACATTGAAAAACAAATCACACCAACAGAGCTAAACCCAAACTGCATGGAACATGCCACAACTGATCAAATCATGGACACATAGATCAAGAAAACTCTCCATCAGAGAATCTAGCTATATCAAGTTGTCAAGGTAGGCCAACTCCTTCACCAGGGCAAGTGGTTCACCAGGGACCAGGTTCAACATAAATTTCCTCACCTCATGGAGGCTTTACATGCAATGGGGACCATTGCTTCCTAAGGATGGAGGACTGATCCAGGTGGATATTGTTTGACAACGTCTATTTCACCTAGACCTCCAGTAGGTTTCATCGGTTTCCTTTTTTATTGTAGCATTTACTATTTTTAGCAGTTTTTTAGGTCCTCAACTTCGAGAGTAGTTTTGACCCCCTAAACAACGCTTTTTTGAGGTTCGCAGTGAGCTAGTAACAATTGGTAGGAGCTTGCCACAAATCTTGTGGTACTCAGAGAGATATTTCCAACAAGGTATCGTACGCACCAAACAGAGATAATATGACCAATTTACGACCCCGGGATGTTGATTGCCCAACTAACCCCAATGAGGCCCACAAAATCTTGGTGTTCCATCTCCTAGGGTTGGGGTTTTTGTTGTTTATAGTTTTCCCTTGTTGTTCAATAATAAATAGGCCCTTGAGCCTCATTGTAACATAATTCAAAGGCATGTAGCCACCACATCTCTTCTCAGAGATAAGATATCATTGCCCGACCTAATTTATTTTTATTTTTGTATGTAAGCATATTTTTGTTCTTTGATATTAATGGAACAAAGTTTTATTTCTGTTACATCTCTATGGATATCGGTATTTATGTAATTTTTTGTGTTCCTGCATAAGTCTGGATCAGTGGTATCAGAGCAATTTTCTCTTTCTTTGTTTTTCTTCGCATGTCCCCAACGAGGTCAGGGTATAAGGAGTTAGAGCTCGAACTAGTTGAATCTTTGCAAGACCAACCTTGCAAACCCTGGTGACCTCCCATGGTGGAAAAAAAGAAAGACGAGGGAGTAGGATATCCTTTCAAAATATTGCTCAAGGAATCCATCAAACGATATAGGAACATGATGATGAATAAATTTGCCCAGATCCTTCAACGACTACCCACAGGTGACGCATCTTCATCCAGCAGTCACTTTGGAGGCGCGACTCCTTTTAAGGTAAAAAACAACTTTGATATTCCCATATTTGAGGGCCATATATATGTAGATGTCATAGATAGATGGTTAAATTTGTTGGAAGGATATTTTTCAGTTTGAGACTTTTCCAATCGAGAAAAAAATACTTTTGCACTTCTCAAAGCCGCCCTACATGTTAAGGATTAGTTGGAAACCTACTATGAACAAAAAGATGAGAGGGAATCCTAATTGTTTTCAACTGCACCCACTTGGAATTCTTTCTGAGACACCATCAAGGAACAATATTACCGTGTTGGGAGTTATGAAGATAAATACATAAAGTGGACCATGCTATGGTAGGGAAGGGACCAAGATTTGTCGGAGTTCATAAATGTTTTCCATACCCTTCGCATGAATTTGGGTATCGAGGATTCTGGGCGACATTTGGTACTCAAGTACCGTGGTTGTCTACACAAGTACATCCAGGACAAGTTTGAGTTCCTGGACATTTCCTCACTCGGCACAGCGTATCGATACACTGTCAAGATTGAGCAGAAGTTTAAACAGAAGAAGTGAGACTTTGGATCTGCAAATCCGAAGCAAGGAAAAGGCACCCCCAAACCACAGAGCAAAGGAAAAATCAAAGGCAGGGAGACCCAGGGAAACTTGCCAAAGCGCCAAGGAAATAACAACACCATGAAGACAAAGAAGGACATGGGAAAATGGTGTAAGTTCCATAACAGTTCCACTCACGATACATGTGAGTGTTGAATTAGGTAGTCAATGGTGGTCGAGCAAAAGGCTTCTGAATTAGATGCATGTTCTAACTCTGAGTCAAAACCCAATGAGGGGAATGACAAAGGGAAGTAGATCATTGACACGGAGCCCATTCCACCATGGCCACCACCAAGATCTAGAAGAATGAGCCTGAAGATCCATAGGAGGGGGAACGCCTCTTCCACTCATAGATGTGGGTGAAGGATTCTCCATTGCAGTTCATTGTAGACAATGAGAGAAAAAAGAACCTCATTTTAGCAGAGGTCGTGAAGCATCTAGGCTTACCAACTACAACACATCCACAACCTTACACCATCGAGTGGTTTCGCCAAGGACAATATCTCTGCCTCAACTAGCAATGTGTTGCCTTCCCTACAACATCAATCCCTTCATGGATGTGGTATTTTATGATGTTTCTCCTTCTGGAGTTTGTGGTGTATTATTAGGACAACCATACTTGTGGAAGCGACATGTTGTATATGAGCCTAGACCTTGCTCTATGAATATTAATTTGGGCAATAAGTTGTACAAGATACTGGAGGTAGCCCCGCCTATCACCATCTCTTTGATCATTGCAAAGAAATGTAGTAATATCATTTCCCAAACCAGGAAATTTTTTTTCCTTATGATTCACCCTCAGGGCGAGAAGAAGGTTGTGGTCATGGCTTCCAGACTAGGCTCCTCCACATAGCAGCAATAGATGGACAAGGTCGTGGAGGAGTACAGGGACATCAGTCCAAGCTCATCACCCTGTGGGAACCTGATTGTATTGGTACAGAAGAAGGACGAAACCTAGAGACTCTATATTGACTATCGGGTATTGAACAAGATCACTGTTCGGAATAGGTACCCAATCCCATGGATTGATGACCTTATGGACTAGGTCAAGGGGGCCAAATATTTTAGCAAGGTTGACTTGAAGTCGAGTTATCACCAGGTGCCTATTGAACCCTCCAATGTGTTGAAGACTGCCTTAAAATCTAAGGATGGCATTTTCAAATGGTTGGTCATGCCTTTCGGGTTGACGAATGCCCCCGCAACCTTCATGAGATTGATGGAAGACATATTGTGACCCTTCACCAATGCATTCGTGGAGGTGTATCTAGATGACATCTTGATTTTCAGCCAGATTTGGTTAGAGAACCTCCACCATATTCAACAAGTCCTTCAAAATCTGCGACAACACAAGTTGTGTGCCAATTTTAAGAAATGCACTTTTGGCATGACCCAGGTTCAATATCTGGGGTACATCATTGATGAGCAGGGTGTGCATGTGGACCCAGCCAAGATACAAGTCATCTGGGATTGGTTAGCCCCAACCACTTGTAACAGAGCTTCGTAACTTTCTGGGTCTTTCCAACTTCTATTATAGGTTCGTTTTGGGTTTCTCTCATATCACTTGGCCTTTAAGTCAAGTCACCAAGGGCAGAGCAAAAGTAAAAAAAAAAAAAAAGTCTGAAACCCAACAGAAGGTGTTTGTCAAGTAGAAACATCGCTTCTGATCTACACCAGTTCTCACACTACCATACCTGCAACAACCATTTGAGATTGAGACAGACGCCTTCGAATATGTTATTGGTGCAGTTCTTACTCAGAAGGGGCATCCAATGGCTTACCACAGTGAGACACTTACAGACACAGTTCGAAATTATCCCACTTATGACAAAGAAATGTATTCCATTATGTAGGCATGTCTTTAATGGAAGCATTACATTTATGGCAAGGAAATGGTCATCCACACAAACCACCGACTCCTGCAGTTCATACAGACACAAGGGAAATTGCACAATGATCGCCATTAGAAATGGTCCACATACCTACGACAGTTCCATTTGATCATTAAGTACAAGAAGGACAACACCAATAATTTTGCAGGTTGCTTCAGCCGACCACTAGTCATGGTGTTGATCATTGTGCTCGACTACAGTGGGCATGAGACTTCGAGATGGCTGCATCTTTACAAGAGTGATCTAGAATTTGACAACACATACCAGACACTCTTGGAAGGTAAGCAAGTTCCAAATTGTCACCTCTAAGATGCACTATTATGCCACCTAGGACACATATGTGTTCCTTCAAGCAAGCATCCCAAGATTATTTTGGAATCACACTACAGTAGGGTCATAGTGGCAGTATTGCAGAAGTATTTTTATTGACCGAACCTTCGTTAGGATGTTGGGAAGTACATTAGATCTTGCACCGCCTGTGCCATTGCCAAACCAACCATCAAGAAGCAAGGCCTATATACTCCTCTCCCTACTCCTAGTCAAACTTGGGAATCCATCTCCATGGATGACATGTCCGACCTTCCTTCTACTAAGCACGACAATGACTACATTTTTGTGGTCATCGACAGATTCTCTAAGATGGCCATTATGGTGACCTACAAGAAGAGTATCACAGCGAAGGCCACTGCTAAGCTCTTATTTGAGCAAGTGTGGGTACACTTTTGGATCCCACAGTCCATGATCTCAGATTGGGGCAACAGATTCCTAAGTTCATTTTCATCAAGTCTCTCGTCAATGTTGGATACCAAACTTACTAAGTCCCCGACTTTCCACCCCCAAACTGATGGCCAAACATAGGTCGTCAATGGGATGATATTACATATTTTGTGCATGTACAACTCAAAGCATCCATCCACATGGGATGAAAGCCTCCCTTATGTCCAACATAGCTACAACAGATCTCTCCATAGCTCAACAGGCCACAACCCCTTTCAAATAGGGCTAGGATTTCAGCCACTATGTCACATTGATGTGGTCATACCATTTGCAGCGACTCAAGTAGATTCGGCTCACGTCCAGTCTGAATCCGATAGGGCTAATAGGTTCATTGAGTGCATTCAACACATCTGCCAACAGGTCCATGATATATAAGACAGAGGCAATTCTAAGTACAAGTAGCGCCATGATCAGTATCAAGTGTCACACAAATTCTAGGTGGGTGACAAAGTTTGGCGACATTTGAAGAAGGAACGCCTCGTTGGACCCCATCGCAAGCCTTGCTTACTCTGATATGGGCCATACACCATCACCAAAGTTGTAGGGGGAAATTCCTTTAAGCTCAACATTCCACCTTTCCTTGGTCTGCACCTAGTGTTCAATGTAGACCGCATTCAGCCATAATTTCCACCATTGTTGGACACATCCGCCATTGGAGAACAACTCACACTAACAAATCTAAACCCAGACTACATGGAATGGGCCACAACTGATCAGATCATGGACACACAGATAAATAACACTCACCAATAGAGGATCCAACTATATAGAGTTGTCAAGGCAAGCCAACTCCTTCACCAGGGCAAGTGGTTCACTAGGGACGAGGTTCAACAGAAATTTCCTCACCTCATGGAGGACTTTCACACAATGGGGACCATTGATTCCTAAGGGGGGAGGACTAATCAAGGTGGATATTGGTGGCCACCAACCTATTCCACCTAGACCTCCAATTTTTTTCATATGTTTCCTTTTTTATTGCAACATTTATTATTTTTACCAATTTTTTGGGTCCTAAACTTTTGGAGCAGTTTTGACCCCCTAAACGGCGCTTTTTTGAGGTCCGTAGCAGGCTTATAACCCTTGGTAAGGGTTTGCCGCAAATCCTGTATTAATCAAGGAGATATTTCCAACAAAGTATTGTATGTGCCAAAGGAGATAACATGACCAAGTTACTACCTTGGGAATTTGGCTGCCCAACTAACCCCAACGGGGCCCACAAACTCTTGGTGTTCCATCTCCTATGGTTAGGGTTTTTGTTGTTTAGGGTTTTCCCTTGTTCAATAATAAATAGGTCCTTGAGCCTCATTGTAAGACAATTCAGAAGCATGTAGCCGCCACATCTCTTCTCAAAGATAAGCTACCATCTCCCGAGCTAGTTTATTTTTATTTCTGTATGTAAGCATATTTTTGTTCTTTGATATTAATGGAATGAAGTTTTATTTATGTTTCATCTCTGTGTATATGGGTATTTTTATATTTTTTTGTGTTCGTGCATAATTCCATATCAGAATAAAAGTTGTGCAAGTGTCATCAAGGGTTCCATAAAAAAGGAAGATCGCATACCCTCATAAGAGAATCAGAGAAAGCATAATCAACAACCTGCAGTAAAGAGGACTCAACATGAAGCTTACAAAAGAGCTGCACCATCGAGAAGATTGCCCCCATCTAGGTATTATAGCATATTCCTTCATTATTTTTATTCATATACTAAATTTGGGCACATGGCTAGGGATTGCAGAGCTTATGACAAGAATGACTATCAAAGTCATTATCAAAACCTTAGAAGCAAGTTCGCAAGAGCACAAGGTAGATACCTAGTTGCATCGTCATTCATGTATAATGTAGAATGCTTCAAATTCCACAACTATGGACATATTGCTCGTGATTGTAGAAGCATGATGAAGACTTCCATGAGAGAAAACATCAATTCCAGGAACAAGAATGTTTAGAGAAGAAAACAAGAACATGAAGAATAGATAAATGAAGAAATCCCAGAGTCCCTGCTTTTAGGAATTGAAAAGACACAAGACCATGATGAATCTATAGGTGGAGAATAAACTAAGATTCAGGATAATGACCTAAAGTAGCATAGGTTCATGTATCATTCTAAACGACCAATATTGATGACTCCCTCTCTTGTGAATTTTAAAAAGGGGGAGTCTATGTAGCAATAGGTGCACATTTGAAGATTTATCCTTTGACAGGTTAGTAGATCATAGAAGTTGTGAGAACAACATTCAATATTAGGGGCGATTTTAGTGTAGTAGAATTTTTGGTAGGCAAATTCATGGACAAAATTACAAAAGGACTCATTGTCGTTGATGCATGTTGACTAGTAGAAACAGTTGTGGAAAGCCATGAGAAGCATAACATGTCAGCGGGAGAGAAGCAGTTAAAGGAAGACATACATTTTGCGGGAAGTTAGAGGAAGATATTTCGTCAAGGGGAGTAACCCTTTGCCATTGATGTCAAAGGGGGACAGAAAAAATTTTTGGAGGATCAGAGATATGGAGTCAGTGGGAGCAGTTATCATAGGGGGAGTCATGTGTGTTTCCATCAATGACAAAGGGGAAGATTGTTGAATGGTGTTTTCATTGATGCCAATGTTGGTCTTTGTATGCTCTTAATATTCATCTAGTTTGCATTGATTGGAAGATCCAAAGGATAAGAAGCCCTAGAATCACTGCACTTATTGAAATGTTTGAAGATGTAGATTAATTAATTTGCTTTGGAGACAATCATCACTTGATGCTCCTCATCATTTTGATTCTAACGTTATGTAGCACGCCACAAGGATCCTCATGGTTTGGGAGATATGATTAATTAAAGATTGAAACCTCTATTTGTGGGAAAAATCCCCAAGATGAATTGTTGTGGAAACTCCTCATTGATTAAGAAATTTTCTCAAATAATGAATATTTTTTTGGCCCAAAACATTGCGTTAATCTGGTCCTATTATTTTTAAGATTTAAATTTCAAGTTGAAATGGTTCCCTCCAAAAGTATAATTCGACCTAATTAAATAGAGGGTTTTTGGCTCCAATTATTTGTAATTTTTTAATTTTCCCTCCTTATGTCACTCCATGGAACCCCTCCACAACCTCTATAAAAGGGAGGCTTGGATCCTTAAAAAGAGACAATTCCACACAGATCTTTTGGAGCTTCTCTCTAAGATTTTCAGCATGTACGTAAGAAGCATATCTGGAGCAAAAGTTGAAATTTTTGAAATATTTCTAGGTTTTTTCTTTCTTGTTTATCTTTGAAAAGGGTTTCGATGGGGTCTTAGTGTTACTGTGATCATTATGTTATCTTCTTCAACTTGATCCAAGCATAAAAACATAGTGTTACAGTTCCAAATCATTGAAACTGGTTCATGGATTCATGAGACCTCCTTGGCCCTCCTTTTGGCATCAATTGGTGACATTTCAAAGGTACAGTTTGAGGGTTTAACGTAAAGTCCCATGCACATGCTCAACCATCTTCTGAGGATATTTAGGCTCTCTTAGGGCATGAATTGTGGCGTATTTTTCGCAGGAGCATAACCTTTCATTCGTTCTTACAAACCTATGACAAAGTTCCCTGTGATTTGTTTCAAATCAGGTGTAGAAGGTCGAATCTTGGAAGGTCTATTTTACATATCATTAGGTATGGTTTATTGTTGTTTTTGAGCACACGGGTTTCATAGCTTTGAGTTCTCTTGCTTGACGGTTTTGTAGCACAGTGAATGTTTGTGGTTGAAGGACTCATCTTCAAAAGCTAATCATTGACTTGTTTCTCTCAAACCTATTTATGAACTAGTCTGATTTTATTTAAGATCTACAAACATAGTTTTGATCCCCCTTTGCATACCATTGTTGAAACATTTCGTGGCCAGATCCTTGAGATTGAGAGGGCATGCAGTCGAAGTTTTTAGGAAAAGGTATCAAAATCCTGGTTTGGTTTGATCATTTATGATAGAGCCCTGGCTGTGATCGAAACTTGATCCTGTGCTATTGGTCTCTCAACATTTAAAAATCCTTGAGATGGAACCTTAGCACAATACCTTTGACTTCAAACTAAAGTAACTCATTTTTTGCAATTGTTTATTGTGATAAATATAGAATATATTCACATTACATGGCACTGTAATACTTGTAGAGTTCATGAATCAATTCTATAAGCCCTAAAGCTAATCTATTTTCATTGAGTTTCATTAATCTGATCTGAAGCAAGGTAAACTCATTACTATAGCCTAAGTCATCCCCAGAAATTGCATTTGATTTGTAGCAGTTAGTAGATTAACCTTGGTACATTACTAATAAATTTATGCGAGGAGAGTTCATTAGAATATGGTCCTAGATTTTATTTGAAGGAAATATTGCTACATGTTCAAGGAAAAGTCATTAGCAAAGGTCAGTATTGGAGCTAGAAGATTTAGGCTCAAAAGTGTGCTAAATATATCCATTATTTCACAATGGATGAGGCTAACTTAAATTTCATAGGAATACATCTTGCTCTGATATTTTGAAGTCTTGTAACCTATTTAGACTTGAAGTTATTTTGTAGTAATAGTTGTGAAGCATATGTGAAATATGTTAAGGGTTTTTGACATTATTTGAAGTTTGATCTTGTTGGCACATTAGTTTTCTTTAGAGTATCTCTCGGAAAATTTACATCATAATTGAGGTTTGTTCCCATGGTATTTGAGGCATCTTGATATGAATAAATACTTAAGGATCTATAAGCTGAGGTAACTTGTGTATAAAGTAATTATGAAGTTGTGAGGGGTTTGAGAGCTTGTTATGAAACCAGCTCACAAAAAGATAGAAAAGAGAGATCAACGCCTTAGAATTCAACCTCTTCGAGGGGGCAACATCCTTTACATTACACAAATGAGAAATTCTTGGATGATTCAAATGACAAAACCTCCTTTCTATATATAGGAGTCTAAGGAGTCACAATATAACCCAACCGACCTAACAATAATTGAAGCCACAATAGTAACATTAGTGGGCTTATATGGGGTACAATAGTAACAATATGGGCACTATGTGGGTACATCAATATAATAAGTGGGTTGTACTAATAATAATAAGGGTTACACTAGTAGTATAGGGGCCTAACATGCCCCTTCTCCTTCAAAAAGCGTTGTCCTCAACGCTTGAGTAGTTCTTGATGCTTCTGTATAAAATCCTTGTCCTCCCATGTGGAATATTCAGCTAGTAAGTTCTTCCACCTTATGAGATACTCTGCAATTGATCGATTTCGTAGCTGTCGGGTTCTTGTTTCTGTGACTGCTCCAGGTTCCAGTATGATTTTTCCTTCCTCTTCAATTTTTGGCAATATTGTTTGAATTGGGATCTTTTGCAACTTTTGAATAAGTGGCCATACTTCTTTGTCCTTCTTCCATTCATCCATTGCTTCGCTTATCCAATTTGGTTGGATAATAGAAATAGCACAAAACAATGCTTCCACATCCTCATCCTTGAAGAGTCTTCCCATTCGGTAAGGTCGCCATTTTTTAAGTGCATGTAGTATTGCCAACATTTCCTTCTCATAAATAGCTTGCTTGAGATGTAGCAGTTAAAATACCCAATCACCTACATCAAAACATTTTTCACTACGATGTTGATCTACCTGTTGTTTCGTTTCATTTTGCACC
>APFE030598379.1:402702-417308 GCA_000404065.3 Pinus taeda
TGTATAAAATTCTCATCCTCCCATGTGGAATCTTTAGCAAATAAGTTCTTCCACTTGATAAGATACTCCGAAATTGATCGATTTCGTAGCTGTCGAGTTCTTGTTTCTGTGACTGCTTCTGGCTCCAATATAATTTTTCCTTCCTTGTCAATTTCTGGCAATATTGTTTGAACTGGGAGCTTGTCGCCTATAACCTTCTTTAAACATGAAACATGGAAAACTGGGTGCACTCGAGATGTTGCAGGAAGCTCCAATTTGTATGCCATATTATGAAGTGCCACGTGTCACTGTTTCAACCTTTGACTCTGAAAAATATATACAAGAAACCACAGTCCATCCTCTTTCTATACCTTCTTACAAAATTTGAATCTGATGCTCAGAGAGAAAGTTATGACGATTTTCCCCAGGTCACCTGTTTAGAATGTAATTCAGGAGTCTGCAAAAAGACCAACTTCCTCAGATCATATCTCCGCAAATATAGTGCGAAAAGTTCTGAAATTTGGATCCAAGGTTCAATATGAATTTGTCTCGAATGGGTTTTTTTTTTTTGCTTCTGAAACATCGCAGAAAAAAAAGTTATAGGGAAAATGCCACAATGACCTTTTTGGAGTAGCGAAACCCTAGAATCCAAAGCTCTGATACCAAATGTTATGAAACCAGCTCACAAAAATATAGAAAAGAGAGATCAACACCTTTTAATTTAGCCTCTTCGAGGGGGAAACCTCCTTTACATAACACAAATGAGCAATTCTTGGATGATTCAAATGACAAAACCTCCTTTCTATATATAGGAGTCTAAGGAGTCACAATATAACCCAGCTGACCTGACAATAATAATATAAAGCCACAAAAATAATAATAGAGGGATTCTATGGGGCACAGTAATAAAAATATGGGGGCAATATGGGCACAACAATATTAATAAGGGTTACAACTACAATAGTAATGGGGTAATCACTAGTATTATAGGGATCTAACAGAGCTTCCTAGTTTCAGTGGAATTTTCTTAATTATCAAAACAAAGTGAAAATAAGAACATCATCATAGCATCATTGTGTTATTCCATTCAAAGACTAAAAAAAGAAAAGAGGATGTTTCTTGTTGAAAGCAAATGACAGATGTTTTTGGTATGTTAGTACTAGAAGTTTCACGGTTTGTATGATGTTATTGGAAACATTGTAGATATATGCACCTCAGAATGTGTTTGAGTATATTTTCTATTGCAGCTAGGACTTGAGATGACAGAGAGAGTATGGTTTAGCATAACTTCTAAGTGCATGTTGGTTTCCAATATATAGCAGAGCTATAATGACAGGGCACCTAGCTGAATTCTTATTCTTTGAGTAGATGCACAACTACAATATTGATAATAGCATGGGAAGTTGACGAATGTTAGGATTTTAGTGTTTTCTTGAACTAGGATTACATGCCTAGATGTTTAGTGACATGATGATGTGTTGATGTTGAACAAATATAATTAAAGCTAGGGTTTGATGTACAAATTGAGTAGAAGAATATTTGATCAAGCAGAGATTGTATTGCGGTGTGTTTTGAATTGATTTTGAGCACAGTTGGATCTAGTCTGAAAATATATGAAACGTGGTCTGTCATGGTGAGTTGAATGTTGGAGCCTTCAGGTCAAGTGGCATCTTTCTGATCAAGGTAGCAGTGTAGTGCAAGGTAGGATAGTGGAGTCTCCTTCATGTCAGAGCCTAAGAACACTTCAGGGTGGTAGGGTGGTGCTAGGGCAGGGTGGAGCCTATGCAGAGCTTTGAAGCATTCTTTCAGTGGGAGCTGATAAAGCCAAGGAATTGGAGCATCCTTCCAGTTTGAGTTAGTAAATCAAGGTGTTGGAGCATCCTTTAGGTTGGAGACTATAAATCAGGGCATTGGAGCATCCTTTCATTCGAAACTGGTAAAAAGGGTGATGGAGCATCCTTAAAGTTGGAGCCTATAAACTAGGGTGTTGGAGCATCCTTCCAGTTGGAGTTGGTAAACAGGGTTTTGGAGCATTCTTCAGTTAGAGCTAATAAATTTGGAAGTTGAAGCTTCATATTGATGTAAATCATTGAAGACAAATATTAAGAAGCGTTTAGTGGTTTTTCTCCTCGAAGAATTTCCACCTAAAAATCGGTTGTCTATTGTCTTGATGCTTGTTCATTATTGAATGGTGTTTTTTAATGTTCATGTGATGTGATGATAATTTAATTTTAATGTGAATTAAATGCTCCGTGAAATTAAAATTAAATAATTGAAGAGAAATATTGATTCTCCCTCCTTTCGATGTTTCCAACAGTTTGAATCAGAGCAGGTTCCTTCACAAGTAGTTTAACCACTAGAAAGGAGATCATGGAGCGCATAAAGATTAGAGTTACAGTATTTAATGGACAAAACTATATTATTTGGAGCGGAAGGATGAAAGCATACGTGTTGGCACAAGGAAATTATGTATGGTAATCTATAATGATTGGATACAAAGAACCCTCGACTCCTCGAACAAGTGATGCAAGTAAGAAGCTCTATGTCAATAATGCTAAAGTTTGAAATATTAGTTTAAAAGTCCTAACAAATCAATATATGTAGAAATTATGCATTTCACATTTGCAAAAGAGGTTTGGGACGAGTCCCAAAATATATATGAGGGAGACAAAAAGGTCAAGGAGGCCAAGCTCCAGGCTTTCATAAGTCAATTTGACCAACTAAAAATGAATGAAGAAGAAAACATTGTGGCGTATTTCCTATGAGTTTATGAAGTTGTATATGTTATACAAGAGCTAGGTGAGACCATAGAGGACAAAGTAGTTGTCTGGAAGGTACTGATATCTCCTCCCATGAGATTTGATTCAAAGGTTTTAATATTAGAAGAAATAACATATCTATAAAATCTTAAGATGGATGAATTACAAGGAATACTTATCGCTTATGAAATAAGAACAGAGCAAGAGAATCCATATATCATAAAAGATCATTTACAACATCCAAGAAGACATGGAAAAACAAGCAATAGTCTAATCCAAGCCTCAATTGTAGCTGCAGTGAAGTGTCAGATGAAGAAATTACAAATTTTGTGAGAAGTTAAAGAGAGGAACCGATAAGCATAAAGGTAAGCTTCCCTTGAAGTGTTTCAATTGTGATGAAGTTGGTCATTTTGCTCCAAAGTGTTGTTTTTCCACAATACTAGAGTCTAGGATAGAATCATAAATCCTAACTCTACCAATCTAAGTACCGCAACAAGACTACTTTGCACAACGAAATATTATACAACAGTAAATCTACTAGTGCACAAAATATATACAATTTTTTACAAATTTATACAACCCAACTTTGTTATATTAATCAAACTAATAATACAACATCCTAGGGCTCTCGTACTAGGGATAATGGCCCTCATACATCCACTAGTACAAGAATACAAGATACAAGATAAACGGATGGTTTAGTTGATGTAGCATGCAACCACATCTGCTTTGCCGTGTCTTGTACACTGTGGGCCCTTCGCTTTCATCTGCAACACTAGCTCTATAAATGTACCAACTCCTTTAGGCCACTAAAATTGGTCTCTACAATCTTCCCTCTAGCTTATCATAATTCCATCTACAACCAACACATAAGGTATTTAGGATCACTAGTTGCTCCTTTTTCCTTCAAGGTCACAACGCTTTGACACGTCTACCCACTAGTGATCTTCATCTCTTCTGGTACTTTTCTTCCCACTATAGTCTTCATACATTACTCCAATCAAGACTAACATAGGGCAAGAGGGTGGCCACCTGTCATCATTGAATGTCTCTTCTCCAACAATGAACACGAGTTATACCAAACTGCTCCTGGCTGGCCAAACTTTATGCTCCTCCAATCTACCTCTCCTAGCAGCCACCTTAGTCCATCAAGGTGTTGCACTAGGCTACTCTTGGTCCACTCTCACGCTTCCCTCCAATAGATCATGAGCATCCAATACCAAAACCATCCACTAGCAACAAAATTCAACTTTAAATCATCAACACATACCTTGATCTAGGTTTGTTCACATTGCTATAAATTTTGGTCCTAGTTAGGGCTAATGACAAGTTGCTTCAACACCCAATTCTACCTCCAAAACCCTTTCTATAGTTGTGACCTCCTTCTTCCCTGATCTTTCCCTCCTTCGATGACTGTTAGGGCTAATTCCAGCACATTGTAAGGCCTTCCAACCCTCACAAACACCTTCATCCAGCTCGGGAATGGTTATGGATCCTAAATAGAGGATTGTCCCTTGGTTTCTAGGCCTTTTGACCCTCGCTACAAGGTGATACAAGCCTCAACTCAAGTCTGCTATGTCACAGGGACTTGCGACTAGGAGAAGAGCACCCAAACATCAATCAAACTAGCACAGAAATGCCCCTAAGTCATGTGGCTTGCCTTTGATTCTCCTCGAACCTATCAAAACCCACAAGAAGACCTCCAAATAATCCCTTAATACCTTGGTGATGTCCTCAAGTTGTGGCTACCACATAATATGTTTTCCTATGAATTGTTGCACTTCAGATGTGTCTTTTGCATACTCACACTGCTTGTATTTATATGCTAAGGTGTTGCTCCATGTGGTGTCATCAAAACATGTCTTGGGGCACATAATAATCCAAGGCAACCTACTCTATATGCCACAAAACCCACCAACTACACATAAAAATTATTTTCTCCACTTCTAGAGCTCGGATTTGAGTGATTTTCATTGCCCCTTTCTCCTCTGAGGGTCCTCTAACACCTCCATGTGTCAAATCACTCAAATGCCCCGTGGTTCCACACCCTCTAGCTTGGTTGAAAATCCCAC
This sequence comes from Pinus taeda, assembly GCA_000404065.3. NCBI lineage: Eukaryota > Viridiplantae > Streptophyta > Pinopsida > Pinales > Pinaceae > Pinus > Pinus taeda. The sequence continues at coordinate 407,513 of APFE030598379.1, forward strand.
ATACTTGGGTTACAATCCCACAAATCACGTTTGTGGTGCTCCAACCTCCAAACCCTAAACCCTAGGGCTTGGAGTACCTCCCAAACTACCAAATTTCAACACCCCCTCTTAGCAAGGGAGGCACTTACAATACTATGAAGTAACTCATCATCCTCACTGTCACTGCTCGCAAAACTCTCCCAACTCCTGGCACCCAAAAATGCAACAATCCTTGTAGCATGGACTATGCCTCTCTCTGAAGTGTCATTATCACTAGAAGCCTCTTGCTTCTTCTTCTTCTCTTGAAATGTTTTCCACTCTCTCCATGATTCCTTCTTGGCAGTTGTAAAAGAACCCTTGCACCTAATCCAGATCTTTTAACTTCAAGGATGCATTCAAAATTGCATTTAAAAGATTACATTAACCAAGTAACTTAAAACCACATGAAAAGAGGCAGAAATCATAAGCACACATGATATTGAAGAGACAATGATTTGATTACGGAGTTCACCCAATGTGGGATACGTCTTCGAGCCCTGCTCAAAAGTGGGGAGGCCTTCTTTTATTAAGTGGCATCAAAGAAATAAATTACAAGAAAATTTACAAAAATTACCCTTATAGCTCCAATCCGGATGATGGCTTAAAAATGGAGAGCTCAGTTGGAGAAACAGACTGCAAGGACGGATTCCTGGCGTGAAAACGTGAAAATTTGAATATAAACTTGTCCAATTCTGACTCTGGCACCTCTATCCCTCTAAGGGAATCTTTTTAGCATCTAAGTGATACCCTCGCTCAGGGTTCCGCACCCCAGGGTCACTCAGGGTTTCGCTGCTCCTCCACTGCCGCCTTGGTCCGTTGAGCAAATAAGTGAGTTTAAATATATTACTTTGGGCAAATTGGCCAACGCATGGGCCATTGGCCCAATAGTGGTGGAGTCAGTTAGGTTTCCAGATATTTTGGTTTTGAATCCTCCACCTCCCATATAAGTCTAACGGTTTTTTGTTTATATGTGGCAATGTTTGGTTGCAAATTGTTTGGCAAGGTCAACACACGACGAATGCGATTGGTGGTTACGTAATATGGTGAGCGGTTGTTGTCACAGTTCCACCAGAAGTAATATAGTGGTTTCATCCAAGGGTTGGGCGGGTCCGCCGAGGGTGGCCCACCCACCCCATTTAATATATGTTATATATAATACAACCTTTGATGGATGGCAGCTTGCCACCCCTACTTTTTATATATTTTTTTATTTTGTTATATTAAGACTCATTAGTCCAAAATCGCCGACCAAAAAATAAGGGATATTAGACAAATTAACGATTTGAAAAATTTTCCCTTTCTGATAGTTGGATTCCATGCGCTAGGATTTTCCAATTTGTTGCCTTGTTAAGACTGCCTCTTGGCTAAGTTTGACCCGAAATTTGACCAACCATAACTTGAGCATACGAACTCAGTTTTGAGTGATTCATACTGTTGGAATCAGGGCGACAAGCACTATGATCTGGTCCTGGTGTCACTTCCATATGATGACTTTTATTTTTGAGCTATTTTTAAGGCCACTTGTATTTCTAGATCCTCCCAGATCATTCCTCCCCACTAATGAGCATTTGGGCTGCCAAAAGCTTTATAAGTCAATTGGCAAGTGAGTGAATTTCTCCCTCACTTTCTCATTTTCCATCCATCGAGCCTTACTTGGATGCATTCCTTTGAAGCTAATACGAAGGTACTCCATGTCTCCCCATCATGAAGTCCTGGTCCTCCTATCGAGGATGAAGTCCTCTGGTAGCGTGTCCAAGTATGCAAGTGAAAAATCGTCCACTATAGGAACCTGTCCAACTTCCTCGATGTCCCTGATCAACTGAGGCTCATAAAGCTTCAATTTTTCAATGTTCACCACTGAGTACATCTAAATGTGTGCTGGAAAATCAAGATGAAAAGCATTGTCTCCAATCTTCTCCAATATGGTGAATGGGCCATATCAGATTCGTCGCAACTTCTTTCCTTCCCTTTCATTCTATCTTTGTTGATGCAGAGCCACACTTTGTCTCAAACCTAGAACTGGTGATCGACTCGATGCTTATCATGTCGAGATTTGAATTGAGATTGACTCATCTGCAACTGCTTTTGCATTGTTTGGTGAATCAACTGAATCAGTTGAATGAACTTTCAAGATTTTTCCCTATCATCTTTCCCATTGGAATCTTCATCTATGCCAAAGACCATGTCTAAGGGGTCCGTTGGTAAATAACCAAAGCATGTCCCGAATGTTGAGCTCTGCGTGGATGAATGCACTACTCGTTTATATGCATGATGTACATAAAGAAGTTGCTCGTCCCACAACTTGGGACACTTGTCACAATAGCTTCGAAGTAAGTGTATTACTGTGCGTTTAACAACCTATGTTTGTCTGTCAGTTTGTGGATGAATGTCATGCTTCTCTTCAACTTGGTGTCCATCATTCTCCACAAAATCGTCCAAAACTCTCCAATAAAGTGAGAGTCTCGATTAGACACAATGGATGTGGGAAGCCCAAAGTGGAGCCATACAAATTGGAAGAGGAGATGAGCATTCTGCTTTGCAGTGACCTTCTTTTTAGAAGGCATTAATACACACATTTTACTAAATCAATCCGCAACGACATACAAATCATCATGACCTCTCCTAGACAAAGGCAAACCGCCTATAAAATCCATCGACACACTTTTCCATGGATGACTTGGAACAGGGAGTGGTGTGTAGAGCCCTAATTTTCTGTTAGTGGACTTGCTAAATAAAGTTTGAGCACAACACACATCCCTTTACATATCGAGTCACAACATTTTTCAAGTGAGGCCAATAACATAACCTCTGCAATTGACACAAAGTTTTCCCTACACCAAAATGACTTGACATAAGAGAGGTGTGTTCCTATATGATTACATGTATTCGTTCATAGGTGGGGATACAAAGCTTGCCAAGATGATACAACAAATTTCCCTGGAAATGGTAATTATCCATCTGCAATCCATGAGTCAGATTTGCTTAAATCTCCTTAAAATCATCATCATCAACGTGTTGTTCATCATAACCTTCAAAAGATAAAGAGGCATTTTGTAAAACTATAGATGCAGAAATAGAAGGACGAGAAAGCATATCTACCACTTTGTTGTTGGTGCCCTTCTTGTATTTTATTACCAAGTGAAACTGCTGAAGGAATCCCATCCATCTAAAACGGCGTGCCTATTGAAGCTTGGTATGTGACTAAAAGTACTGCAAGGGCTGGTGATCTGTGTGAATGATGGTCTCCTTGTTGATCAAATGTTGCTTCCACTTCTTCATGCTTTGAACCAAGGCATACAACTCCTTGTCATATTTGGGATAGTTCACGACATCTTGGGAGAATTTCTTTGAATGGTAACATACAAGTTTCCTTTGCTTCATCAAAACTACTCCCATGGCATATTCGTTGGCAATGGTCTCGATCTCAAAAGGCTGTTGGAGGTCTAGTAAGGCTAAAAATGGTGCGGTGTTGATCTTCTCTTTCAATGCATCAAAGGCTCTTTTCTGCTCTTTTCTGCTTTCCTCCGCACTGGAAGGTTTATTTCAAACTCATCAATGCATGTATGGGGCATGCAATGATGGAGAATTTGGAAATGAACCTTCTCGAGTATTGTACTGCACTGAAAAAGCTACGAACCTTTGTAACATTGGTGATTTTAGGCCACTTTATAATCACATTAATTTTAGAAGGATTTATTTTTGATTGTCCACCTTTAACAATGTGACCTAAGTAAACCAAAGAGTTCTTCCCAAACTCACATTTAGACATTTTAAGATACAATTTTTCTTTTTGAATCATCAATCAATTTCTTAACATGATACACATGATCATCCCATGTCCTACTGTAAACAAGAATGTCATCAAGATACGCAAGTACAAAATCATTAAGAAAATGCTTAAAATTATCATTCATCGCCCTCATGAATGTGGCCGGAGCATTGCATAGTCTGAATGGCATCACCAGCCATTCAAACATCCCTTGTTCATCTTGAATGCAATCTTCCATACATCTTTTCTGCAATATTAACCTAATGATAACCACTACGCAAGTCTAGTTTTGTGAAATAGATAACATTTTTCAATTGATCTAACAATTCATCAATGCAAGGGAGAGGGTACTAATTCTTCACCGTTATTTTGTTAAGTGCTATGCAATCCATGCACATCCTCCATGTGCCATCCTTTTTCGACACCAACACGATCGGCGTGCCGCATGGAGAAGAACTCGATCTTATGACCCCTTGGTTTAGCAATTCATATACCTGCTTCTTTATCTCCTCTATATTGATGGCTGACAACTTGTATATACCATTATTCGGTATTGGAGCATCCTGCTACAAGTGAATCTCATATTGGATCTCACGGTTTGGAGGCAACCCACTTGGTTCCTGAAAAAACCCGTCATAGTTAGAAACAATTTCATACAATTCCTTTTATGAGTGGGATTACAACCTTGGAAAGCTTTAGACATCTCGTCATCTTTTGCTCTCACAACCATGAGCATACACCCTTTCCTAGAATTAATCAATCTCTTCATCTGACTTGCACTTACAAGACTAGAACTGACTTTAGTGCAATGAGCTCTAACAATGTATTCCACCTCATCTTTCGTGAGATGATACTTGTTTTCATGGTGAAAGAAGATTTCTTTCTTGTCATACAAATACAGACTCGCCAATATAATACCACAGCTATCCAAGGGTACAACATTAAGATCAACCTCATTAACTAGTTTGGATGCAATCACAAATCTAACTCTACACTGCTTGGTTACATGTAAATTTGCTTTATCACAAACCCAACCAAGCGGGTATGGTTTCAGATGAGATTTGGTCTATAATCCTAACTTTTTAACCAAGGATTTTGAAATAAAACTTGCTTGTGAGCCCGAATCAAACAAGGTTTCCACTTTAGTATGTTTTATTATGACTCTAATGTGGAACAATTCAATTCTCTTTCATTCATTAACAAGAGGCTCATTTAAATAACTTGTACTTGCATGTGATTCAAAATTTTCATTAGCAAGAAGAGAAAGAGTACCTTGTGTGCCCACTACTTTGATCAATGTCTCATCACTAGAATTGGATCCAAGGCCCTGCAATGTAGTTTCCACTATCTTTTGCTCGCCCTTTCCACCAAATCTCTTTGTTTTCAACTTTGGATGCAATTTCCAACTATGTTCATCATCATGGCCTTCCTTCTTGCAATGTGTGCAAGATGGCTTTGCTCTTTCCTCCTTCTTGGTTGTAGCTTCCTTCTTGTCCTTTCCCTTGCCTTTTCCTTTGAACTTGGCATTATGAGGTTTAAAAGATGATTTCTTTGCCTTCTATTGTTTATTATTCTCTCCCTACTTTCAAGGTGAATGGCCTTCACACTGGTTGTATCAAAAGTATTAGGCTAAATAATAACAAAGAATGTCTGAAGTAACTATGTAAATCACCAATATACTTTGTTACGGTTTCGGGTGAATCAAGTTAAATGCCCAAATTCAATGTTTGTTTTCTAAACTCTTTTGTGAAGATTTATACATTTTGACCCTTCCTTGCCTTAAATATTCTCATTCCATTAAAGACTTTTGTTGATAACCCAAAGATAAAACTGATCTTTTAATGCAGAAACAAAATTGGACCAAGAAGAAAGGATATTACCCAAGTTTTTGTTGCCTTTCTGCAACTTACTCTCCCACCAGACGAGAGTAGTGCCACTCAGCCAAAGAGATGATAATTGGATCTTTTGCTCATCTTCCTTGATCTACTGAATCTGGCAATAAACCTCGATTTGTCTAATCCAATTTTTTAGTTTCTTTACATTACATTGTCCATTATATGTGGGCAATTAAAACTTTACATCTAGCTTTAAAAATGTCTTCTTAGATGTATTCCTATGGTGCTTGTTAGAGTGATGAGAAAAAGAATAAGAAGAAGAACTGTCACTAGAAGATGGAGAGTGAGGAGGCTCTTTTCCTTCGCCTCCATGATTTACCAATGCATGGTCATCCGGCTCTTTCTTCTCAGGCTTGATTGTCTTCTCATGCTCTGCAAATAGCTTGTCAACTTCTCTGCCATGGTGAAGAAAGCCTTGCAATAATTTTGCACTTCCTCAATTCGAGCTTCCTCATTTGTCATGTTCCATCTTCGTGGTGCACACCCCACTTCGAGATCAAAGGATTTAAATTTTCCTTCACCTCTTTGGAGCTTGTTCCTGGTTAGCATTCACTCATGTAACTCACATCAAGAAGACCTGCTCTGATACTAAACTTGATCTAGATCTTTTAACTTCAAGGATGCATTCATAATTGCATATAAAATAACACATTAACCAAGTAACTTAAACCCACATGAAACGAAGCATAAATCATAAACACACATGAGATCAAAGACACAACGATTGATTATGGAGTTCACCCTATGTGGGCTACGTCTATGGGCCTTGCTCAAAAGTGGGGAGGCCTTCTTTTATTTAATGGCATCAGAGAAATCAATTACAAGCAACTTTACCAAAATGACCCTTATACCTCCGATCCGGATGATGACGTGAAAATGGAGAGCTCGGCTGGAGAAACAGAGTGCACGGAGGGATTCTTGACGTGAAAACATGAAAAATCGAGTATACACTTGTCCAATTATGACTTTGGCCCTCTCAAGGAATCCTTTCAACATCTGATTGATACGCTCCCTCAAGGTTCTGCACCCTAGGGTCGCTCAGGGTTCCACCGCTCCTCCCCCACCGCCCTTGTCCGCTAGGAAAATCAGTGAGTTTAAATATATTACTTTGGGCGGATTTCCCAACAATGGCAGAGTCAGTTAGGTCGTTGAAGTTTCTAGTTTCGAATCCCCCACCTCCCATATAAGTTCGATGGTTTTTTTATATGTGGCAATGTTTGGTTACAAATGATTTAGCCTGCTTAAGGCACAGTGAATGCGATTGGTAGTTACGTAATATGGTGAATGATTGTTGTCACAGTTCCGTCGACGGTTTAATATAGTGGTTCCAGCCGGGGTTTGGGCGGGTCCCAAGGGGGTGGCCTGCGCACCCCATTCAATATAAGTTATATATAGTATAATTGGTGAGGGATGGTGGGCCGCTACCCCTATTTTTTTATTTTTATTTTTTTATTTTGTTATATTAAGACTCATTAGTCAAAATCCATCGACCGAAAAATAAGGGATATTAGACAAATTAACAACGTTGCACGAGTACTGCTCCCAGGCCTTAGAGACAAAGTACCTCAAACTCCGTCACTCTTGGGAGCTTGGGAGATGGTACGAAACGCTCCAAAATAGCAGGGAGCTTCTACAGGAATGATGGATCTTTACAGGAGCTTTACGGTCCAAAATATGGAGTTTCTGGTACTGGTTTTTCCTGGGAGCATTGATTGGGAACCTATGGGGGCTCCCATCCATCGAGGAACATCTAGATGCTACTCGATGGATGGGAGTCCCCACAGGTTTCCGATTAACCATTAATCGTCGTTGGAAGAAAAACGCACCAAATATTGGTGGGAAAATTCTCTGTATTTGGCATTTCGCACCAATTCTTTGCCTATATAACTAATGTCATTCTCTGAGTGAACCAAGCAAGCTTTCATTGTGTTGTGGATGTTGAATTGGAGTCTAGAATGTTGTTGCTATTGTTGGTGAGCCACTTATCATTGAGTTTGGAATGCTACGCTATCGTGGGTGAGTCGAAGCTTCTATCGTGGGTGACCCACTGCTGCGCCGTCATGGGTGAGAAGTTAGAAGTTAGAACTGAGCATTGAGGCCTGAGCGACGTTGTTCAAGGCTTAAGGATGTTGTGTTGTGTGCATATTAATTTTTCCTTTGATGCATCAACTTGCTGTGTGCAGATAGATTCTTGAATTTTATTTTTTTTCTTAGTTCTGCCTTTGACTCTTTTCATTTTGTGATTGCTCTGGGGTTTGTAATGTCTTTTAAATTTATCACTATACATTGTAATTTTAATATTGAACTTTAAAGGTTCCAAAGTTGATTCTTAGTTGCCTAAGAGTCTAGTTAGACTGTATGCAGTATACTATATTAACATTATCGATACCAAAAGAAAAAAAAAATGGGATGGTTATGACCGTCTATTGTGCTTTTTAATATTTCTGAGTTTCTCCAATTCTCAGCTAGGATTTTAATTTTTGTGGAAGCTATTACTCAGCTCTGGCAAGCATTGCAGATGCTTCTCCATCCTTAGATTTGTTCTTGATGGGGTCATCCTTCAGAATCTCTTTATTCTATCCTTCCAAGTTCTCCATGTCCCTGTAAAAATCTTATGGAGCTATTGCTAGTAAACTGATTCTTTCGCTCTGTTCTTGTTGGCTTGTGTTATATTAGGTAGGCAGACCTATCTATGGTTTTGTGTATGGATTTCACACATGGTTTTTGGCGCAATGGTTTTCGGTCCATGGTATTTTGTAGATCCAATCAAGGGAACTACGATTATGTTCTAATCCAGATTTAATGGATTGGGGTTTATGGATGCTTCGACATGTATATATATGTATTGTAACATTGAAAGGAACATAATGAAAAATCAATCTAGTAGTCTCGATTTTTGGATCCAAGGGAAAATCTTTATGTATATTTGTTTTATGTGTTATGTACTCGCCATTGTTTATTTTCTATTTTTTAGAATTCGTATGCAGGGAATTTCTATACGGGGTTAAAACCTGCAGTTCTTTGATGATAGCTTTGAAAAATGAGAGTAATGTTCACATATTTTGGGGTTTCATATGTATTTAAGAAGGCTTAAAATATTAAATAAGTTTCACTAAGGCTTAAAATATTAAATAAGTTTCACTCCCCTTAGTGACGTACATCCCTTGCTAAATCATTTCCTTAATCAATCATAAATTTTTCCTTAAGTACCATTTGTTTAGGTCGTTACTCGTCCTCTGCCTCCCATAAATTTTCAATTTTAACTTTCAAGAATTCCCTTATAAATTTTAATTTGGTAATCGTCTAAATTTAATTTACCAATTCACATCTCATATGGTTTGAATCTTAATTTCTGCAAATTCAATGCAGAAATTTCAACATAGCTAGGCCACATATGTTTTAAGTTATAATGTATAATAATTAATGCTTCTTTAAGATACATTTGAAAAATCAATATGACATATACCTTATAATTATTAGCTTTAGGGTACTTCACACTAGTTAACAATTCTGAGTTAAATTTTCACCATGATAGGCTAAGTAGAATGATAAATATTAAAATCCAATAAGAAGCACATATGAACTTGCTTGTCCTTACAAACATGCGCAGGAAAAAATTGCAAAGTTTGGTATATGAATAACTCTTAAAAATTCGGTAGTATAAAGTTTGTTGGCAAAATTATACAAGAAACTTAGAAATATGAAAAATTGAGGAAACTAAATTGAACGGTGAAATCTTGGTAATTGGACAATTTTACGTCAATATATTTTTAATTTTATGTCAGTTTCAATTTTCAACAATATGCAAAATACAAAGTCCTTAATTTTTTGAACATGTTTTGAGACCAATCTCCTTTGATGGAAGCCCATTTGTAGCCATTACCTTTGATGACAGTAAGGCATAAATAATAATAGGCAATTTGTTGAAGTTTTGTTGTTGTTAAATTGAATTAAATCATGTCATTTCCTAAAGTTAAATTCAAATGCATTGGCATTCCTCACCGAGTTAGCCAATTTTAATTTGAATTTGCTGAAGTTTTGGTGTTGTTAGTTGAATTATTTATGCAAGGCCTCTTAGTTATGCAAGCTTATGATAGTTGTTAGTTGATGTGTT
>APFE030598379.1:417328-430102 GCA_000404065.3 Pinus taeda
ATTTGGTCCCACAATCATCTCACTTTTGTTGTGCAAGACCTATAAACTAATATCTATGTTGGTTGGTGGATGTTATGGTAGAATTAAAATATCCACTCTTTGGTTCATGTTAAAATATAAATTTTCAAGTTAAGATGGTAATTTAATATTATGCATAATTGGTCAAAGTTTTTAGAAGATATCTTTTTTGGAAAATTAATTTTATATTTACTTCCTAAATGTCAATTCCATATTAAGTAATCGACTTAACAGTCTTTAGTCAATTGCCCAAGTCTCTTATGTTCTTGCTTATTTTCAATTTTTATTGACTTAGATTTTATCTCTGCATTTTACCATATTTAAATTTATGTTATTGATTTCATATTGAACTTTGGTTAACTACTTCACAAATTTATGTTATTGATTTCATAATGAACTTTGTTTAACTGGTTATTGACTTTATTAATTTATGAGAATATGGCATATGAAAATTAAATTATTTTGAGTTTCATTTTTTAACTTTTTTGTCATTTATGCACATCATAAAATTAGTTTATGAGAATATGGCATATGCAAATTAAATTATTTTGAGTTTTATTCTTTAATTTTTTTTGTCATTTATGTATATTGTAAAATCATAAAATCATAAATCTATTTATTTGTTTCATTTTTAATGTTTTTTATTTGTATTTTTTTTTTAATTTTCAGTATTGATACTATGGATAGAGAATTGGGCAATGAATTTGGTAAGTGGTAACAACAACAGTAGGATGAAACCCCCACAAGCTTCACAAGTTCAACAACAGAATGCAGAGGCAACAGTAGGTACCCACAAGAAATCAAGCAACATATTCAAGAAGCCGTTAACGAAGTTCACGAAAAAAATAACACAAAACAAGGCAAACAAAAGTGGGGGATGTAGGGAATGGCAATGCACTTTGTGTGATCATATTTTTAAGGGTAGCTATACAAGAGTATGACATCATCTTTTGGGCATACCTAGGTTAAGAGTGAAGGGTTTCACATGTAACCTTGAACAAAGAATGGAGTCGAGTAAGATTCACATGAAAGCAAATGGAAACAATGAATGTGATAGTAGCATTGTATCTCTTAATAATAAGAGAGGTAGACATGAATATTCATCCCAATATTTGAATGAACAAAGTCACATCTAAATGACTAATCAAGGGAATTCTAGCACTAAGAGGACTAGTGTAAATGAATCCATTAAAAAGATGTACAATGTCTTGCATAGGGATGAAATAGATGATGCCATAGCAGATTTTTTTATGGCAAATGGAATTTCATTTAATGCCACACATTCACCATACTATAAAGAATTGAGAAAAATTATACCTGCAGGGACAAGATATGCACCCCTAGGGTACAACAAAATGAGGACTTCATTATTAGATAGATGGGTGACAAGAATGCATGGACTTATGGAGGACCTCAAACAATCTTCGGTTCATTTAGGTTGTTCAATTGTCATGGATGGTTGGACAAATATTCAACAAACACCTTTGTTGAATGTTATTGTCATATCACCAGAAGGGCCTTATTTTTTAAAAGCAATTGATTGTAGTGGAAAAACTAAGGATATTACTTTCATGTTTGAAATGTTGAAGGATGCAATTGTTGAGATTGGTCCTTCAAATGTGGTACATGTCATCACAGATGCAACACCTATTTGTAGAGCAGCGGGATTGATGATCCAAAGGCGATATAGACATATCTTTTGGATTCCTTGTTGTGTACATGCCCTTAATAATCTCTTAAAAGACATTAGTAAAATACAGTGGATTGAAAAAATCATTTCAAATGCGAAGGAGGAACAAATGTTCATTTGCAACCACCATGATTCCTTGGCAATTTACAAGATGTATTTAAAGAAGCATTTTTTGAAACCTACAGAAACAAGATATGACACATACTTTATTTTGCTTAAGCGCATGGTTGAGGTCTATGCATCTTTACAAGCCACTATTGTCTCTTCAAAGTGGAATGCATAGACTGAGTCTAAGTCACCTCAAGCGAAGAAGATAAGAGAAATGCTTCTTAATGAGGATTGGTGGGTTGATTGTAGATATGTTCTCTCTTTCATAGCTCCAATTGTGGAGTTGATCAAGTATGCTGATTTAGATTCTCCTTCTCTTGGAGAAATATATGAATGTATTGATACCATGGTGGGCAAGGTAAAACACATCATTCACCAAAAAAACCCTTCTTTGGAGTTCTTTCCATGAAATCTGCAAGTTGATATCGAAAATATGGCTTAAACTCAATACCTCCCTTCACAAGGTTGCATATGCCCTTAATCCAAAGTGGTATATGGAAACACAAAATAGAATTCCTCCTATTGATGATGAAGAGGTAAAACAAGGGTTTCTTAACACTATAACTAAGATGTATATGGTTGATGAAGCAGGTGTGATACGGTAGCAAGTTATTGATTTTGGTACAATAAGACCTCCTGCATTCAGCCAAGATGCAAAGAGGGACATCAAGCATTATGCTCAGAAGAACCCCCTTGGATGGTGGAGAATGTATGGGGGCTAGGTTCTAGAGCTTCGAAATATTGCTTCACATTTGCTATCTCAGGTTGCTAGTTCCTCAGCTACTGAAAGGAATTGGTCCACTTATAGTTTCGTACACTTTGTTAAGAGGAATAGACTTACCTCTAAGAGAGCAGAGAAACTTGTTTATGTGCATAGTAGTCTTCGAATTTGTTCAAGGAAGCTACCTGATTATTTAGAAGAACTTGTTGCTCGATGGGATGTGAACGCTGAAGTTGCTGCCCAAATTGACAATGATGATGACAACCTTTACCAAATGCAGGATTAGTTGTCATACTTTTAGATGACATTGTTGCATCTGATGCTGATGATGATGACATTGATCCAGTACCCAGTGAGGCTCAAGCTTATATGGATCTCCTTGATGTTGAATATCATATTATATGATCATAAGCTTTGTATTTTTGTTGTTATATTTTGGCTATTGGGAATTTTGAATTATGTACTACTTTAGGCTTTTGTCTTTCTAAGTTTTTTCTAGTATGAACATCAATATGATTTGGGTGGATTTTAGTTTTAGTTTTATCTTTTTATGGTTGTCTCTTGAATGATGAATCATTTACAATTTCAATTTGGTATGTACATTTAATGTTTACATTATTTAAAAAAAATAAAATAATATATATTAATTTTAATTTAAATATATTATATTATTCATTATTGTTGCTCCCAACTTGACATTTCTTGTAAATTTGGGAAAATCTTCTAGTTGTACCAGATACTCGTTCCCACATACCCAAAGTACCCATGTACCAGAAACTCGTGCAGCATTGCAAATTAACGATTAGACAAATTTTCCCTCTCAGGTGGCCAGATTTTGTGTGCCAAAATTCTACCAAGTTGTTGCATCGTTAAGACTACCACTTGGCCAACTTTGACCCTAACTTTGACCATCCATAACTTCAGCATACGAACTTTTATTTTAGTGTCATTCGCAAATGTTGGAATCAAGGTGACAAGCACTACGATCTGGTCCTAGTTTCACTTCTATTTGATGACTTTGATTTTTGTGTTATTTTCAAGACCACTTGTATTTTTGGATCCTCCCCGACCATCTCCGCACTATCCACGTGCTCTTCTTAGGTTGCACAGGATCCCTCTAACCTTGCAACTCCCTCTAGAACTTGACTCCCTCTAAGCCTCTCGAATCTAAACCTTCTTCTCTGGAACCTGTACTTGCTCCCCTAAAACCTGCACCTACTTCTTTGGAACCTATACCTAGTTCTCCTTCTTCTACCCATGATCTATAAGCTTGCTCGTTAGCCTATATAGATCATGCTATCTAACTCGAATCATGACACTTGTGGAGCTAGAGCCTCTGGGCTTGAGTCTCACCTTTCCATCCTTGAACAAGACCTCAAACCCTTATGCTCGATCATTGAGACAAAAATCACACTATGTTTGAGTCCTTGTACAAATAGTACATCCCAAAATCACATTACTTGACCTAACTCGATCCTAAATGGCGTGACCCCTTATGCTCTAATCTATTTCTGAATCTTGTCACCCAACACCATGTGCAACTTTGAGTCTCGCTCAGCTAGAGTCTCGAACACCTCCTATGAGCCTGTCATATGCTCTGATGCACCATCGTCCATATACCATGCATCCTTGTTGATGGTACCCTGTGAAAAATGAGTGATCAAAGTAAATTCATCATTTTCCAACCTCCTAGAGAGATCATCTATCTCGGTAGAAGTGGCAATACTTGCAACCTGCTTCCTTTTCTTCTTCTCGGGATCTCCCTTCTTCTTCATTGGACATCTCATCGAAAAATGACCCATCTCGCCATAGTTGAAACGCTTGATCTTACTCAAGTCCTTCTTCTGCTTTCCCTTCATTCTTGTTGTAAGTTCCATGTCATCATCTAAAGCCTTCTTGTTTGGATGAAGATCCTCGTCTCACAACTCTTCCTAAATGAAGTCATCCCATAGCCTATTTCAATCTGGAAACTATACCTTTGATGAATGACTTCCACTCTGGAGTAAACCCCTTCAAGTAAATCCTCACCATCTCAAAATTTGCAGTAGTCACATTGATGATGACAAGCTCATCTTGAACTTGAGACAACCTCGTCAGATACAAAGTCACCCCTTCACCTTGTATCATCTTGGTGGCCTTCAAGTTATCCTCCAATACCAATACTTGGTTCTCGTTCTTATTCTAGAACAAATTTTGAAGAGTCTCCCACATCTCAGGGGTAGTGTTCTTCTCGTACAAATGAGGTATTAAGGAATCCTTGAGACTGTATAGTATGATCAATTTTTCCTTCGTATCCAATTATTCATACACTTCTAGCTCCTTAGGGTCCATTGGCTTCTTGATTATCATCTTGACAAATTCCTAGATCATGTTGACCATGTAGTCCCTTCCAACATGTCCTCATACTGGAGACCAATCTGCGATTTCGGCATTGTGTGATCCCTTCAACAATAATGTGACCAACAACCTCTTAAGTTGTACTTCATTTTGTACACTCCGATTCACTAGCCCAAGCAGCTCTTATCCCATATTGTTTTTCCACGATAATATTGTCTAGGATATAATCTTAAACCACTGATGCTACCAATCCAAGTACCACAACAAGATTACTTTGAATAGTGAAATATTATACAACAAAAAAATATACTAGTGCACAAAATATATACAACTTTTTACAAATTTATACAACAACCTAGCTTGGTTATATTTATCAAACTGATAATAAAATATTCTAGGTATCTCGTGCCAGGGATGATGGCCCTCATACATCCACTAGTACAAGAATACAAGTTACAAGATACACTAACGTTCTAGCTGATGTAGCATGTAGTCACATATGCTTTGTCGTATCCTATACATTGTGGGTCCTTCGCTTCCATTATGCATCACTATATCTATCAATGTACCAACTCCTTTAGGCCACTAAACTCAGTATCTACAATTTTCCCTCTAGATAGTCGTAATTCCATCTACAACCAACACATAGGATCTTCACACTCACTAGCTACTCCTTCGTTCTTCAATGTCACAACACTTTGATACTTATGCCCACTATTTCTCCTCAATTCTTTTAGGAATTTTCTTCCCACTATAGTCTTCTTGCACTGCTCTAATGAAGACGAACATAAGGCAGGAAGGCTGCCACCTATCATCATCGAATGTCGCTTCCCTAAAAATGAACACGGGCTATACCAAACTTCTCTTGGATGGCCAAACCTTGAGCTCCTCCAATATGCCTCTCCTAGCAACCACCTTAGTACATCAAGGTGTTGCACTAGGCTACTCTTGGTCCACTCTCACGCTGTGCTCTAACAGACCACGAGGGTCCAAGACCAAAACCATCCACGATAAACAAAATTCAACTTGAAAACATTAACACATTCCTTGGTCTAGGTCTATCTACACTACTGTAAGTTTTGGTCCTGGCTAGGGCTAATGTCAAGTTGCTTTAGCACCTAATTTGCCTCTAAAACCCTTACTACAGTAGTGTCCTCCTTCCCTGATCTTTCCCTCCTTCGTTGGCTGCTAGGGCTAATTTCAACCCCATGTAAGTCCTTCCAACCCACACAAACATGTTTGTCCAGCTCAGAAATGGTTGCGGCTACTAAGAAGATAATTATACCTTGGTTTCTAGGCCTTTCATCCCTCACTACAAGGTCATACAAGCTTCGACTCAGATCTGCTATGTCATAGGTACCTACGACTAGGAGAAGACCACCCAAACTTCAATAAAACCAACCCAGAAATTCCCCTAAGTCATGCAGCCTACATATGATGCTCCTCGGACCTATAAAAACCCATAATAATACCTCCAAATAGTCCCTTAATACCTCAGCCCTGTCCTCCTTGAGCTGTAGCAACCAGAGAAGATGTTTTCCTATCAATTGTTGCACTTCAGATCTGTCTTTTGTGTCCTCACACACATTATATTTATATGCTAAGGTATGACTCCATGTGGTGTCATCAAAACATGTCATGGGGCACATAATAACCCAAGCTAACCTTCTTTATGTGCCACAAAACCCACCATCTACACATAAAATTATTTTCTCCACTTCTAAAGCTCGGATTTGAGTGACTTTTTCTGCCCCTTTCTCCTCTAAGGGTACTCTAACACCTCCATGTGTCAAATCACTCGAATCCATCATGGTTCCACACCCCCCAACTTGGGTGCAAAGCCCACGTGCTTGGGTTCCAAGCCCACAAATCACTTTTGTAGTGCTCCAACCTCTAAACTTTGAACCCTAGGGCTTGGAGTACCTCCCAAGCTACCAAATTTCAACACAATGTATCCTTAAGCATAAAAAATTAGATAATGATGATGAAGAAGATGCTCCTAGGAAAGAGAAGAAGAATCAAAGTGAATATAAGAATTAGGGTAAAAATAAAAGCTTCAAGAGAAACTTTTATTCAAAAAAGGATAGCTCCTCAAGTAACAAAGACAGTGAAAAAGACACAAGAATATTGTTATTCAAGGAAAAGAATAATAAAATGGGATCTGCTAAAGAGGATGAAGGAGGAGGCAAAGTGGATCTTGATATAGAACTAGTTACTCCTCTTGAAGATCTAAAAGAAGAAAGGAATAATGTCAAAGCATTGGAAGTTGAGCTAAAAGAACTAAAGGAACATGCCAAAAGGCTCAATAAAAAGACTGAAGAGTCGAGGAAGATCATCATCTATCTTAAAGTATAGATAGAAGAGGTCGGAAAATTTGAAGAATCACTCAAAGGGAATTGGAAGAATGTACCAAGACAAAGGATGATTTGGATGCAGAGATAGTCTCTTTGCAAAAGGAAGTGCAGAAAATGAATGTCCAATAGAACTATGTGAACAACTCCAAAGTATTGGATGAAATCATTAGCAGTCAATGACCATGTGATGATAAATATGGATTAGACTACAAACACTCTCATGTTGTGAAAGGCTCAAGATCCATGACAACAAGAAAAGAAGAAGAGAAGAAAATTTGTGCAAGTTGTGTCTACACTTCAAATCTGGTGCTATTGTTTGTGAGATTGAAATTTCAAGTTGAAATGGTTCCTTCCAAAAGTATAATTTGGCCTAATTAAAGTCAGGGGTTTTGGCTCCAAATATTTTTTATTTTTGAATTTTCCCTCCTTAGGTTGACCCCATGGAACCCCTCCTCAACCTCTATAAAAGGGAGGTTTGTATCCTTCACAAGACACAATTCCATGCAAATATTTTGGAACTTCTCTCTAATATTTTCAGCCTATGCTTGACAAGCATATATCGATCAAGAGTTGAAATTTTTGAAGTCTTTCTATGGTTTTTCTTTCTTGTTTATCTCTGAAAAGGGTTTTGTTAGGGTCTAAGCATTACTGTGATCATTTTTTCCTCTTCTTCAAGCTGATTGAAGTAGGAAAAGATAGTCTTACACTTCCAGATCATTGAAATTGGTTCATGAATTCCTAAGGCCTACTAGAGCCTTCTTTTGGCACCAATCTGTGACATTTCAAAGGTACAGTTTGAGGGTTTAAGGAAAAGTATTATGCGCAAATGCATCCCTCTTTTGAGGATATTTTTGCTCACTTAGGGAATGAATTTGTGGCATATTTTTTACAAGAGCAGAACCTTTAATTCATTCCTACAAACCTATGACAAAGTTCCCTTGTGATTTGTTTAAAATTTAGTGTAGAAGGTCGAATCTTAGAAGGTATATTTTTCAAATTCTTGGGTATGGTTTATCATTGTTTTGGAGCACACTGATTTCATGGCTCAGAGTCCTCTTACTTGATGGTTATGTGGCAAAATGAATGTCTATGGTTGAAGGACTCATCTTCAGAAGTTAATCATTGACTTGTTTCTCTCATACCTATCTATGATCTAGTCTGACTTGATTTAAGATTTACGAACATAGTTTCGATCCCCCTTTACAGACCATTGTTGAAATGATTCATGGCATGATCCTTGAGATTGAGAGGGCACACAATTGAAGTTTTTAGGGAAAGTTATAAAACTCATGATTTGGTTAGATCATTTATGACAGAGTACTGGTTGTGATCGAAACTTGATATTGTGTTGTTGGAGATCTCTCAACATTCAGAAATCTTTGAGACAGAACCATAACACAGTACTTCTATCTTCAAAATGAGGTAGCTCATTTTTTGCAGCTATCTGTTGTGATAGATCTAGAATATATTCACACTACATGGCACTGTAACAATTGTAGATTTCATGAATCAATTTTGTAAACCCTAAATTTGATCTATCTTCATTGAATTTCATTAATCTTATTTGAAGCAATGAAACCTCAGTATTGTAGCCTAAGTCATCCCCAAAAATTGGACTTGATTTGTAGTATTCATTTGAATAGCCTTGGTACATTATTGATACATTTATGTGATGAGATTTCATCAAAATATGGTCTTAAAATAGATTTGAAGACAATATTGTTACATCTTCAAGGCAAATTCATTAGCAGAGGTCAGTGTTGCATCCAAAATATTCAGTCTCAAAAGTGTGCTAAACAAATTCAATATTCCACTGTGGATGAGGCTAATTGAGATTTCATAGGCATACATCTCATTCTGAAACGTTAACCTATTTAGACCTGAGCCTATTCTAAAGTAATAGTTATGAGGCATATGTGAAATATGTTATGGGTTGTTGACATTATTTGAAGTTTGATCTTGTTGGCCAGTCATTTTTATTTAGAGTATCCTAGACAATTTACATCATAATTGAGGTTTGTACCTGTGGTATTGGAGACATCTTAATATGAATAAATACTTAAGTATATTTAAGCTGAGGTAAATTTTGTACAAAGCAGTTCTGAAGTTGTAAGGGATTTGAGGGAATCCTAGTTTCTGAGTCATTTTCTTCATTAACAAAACAAAGTGACACCAAGAACATCATCAGAGCATCATTGTTTTATTCCTTTGAAAGATTGATAAAAAAGAATGAGGATGTTGCTTTTTCAATACAAATGACAAAGGTTGATGGTATGTTGTTGCTAGGACGTTCAGGGTTTGTATGTTGTTATTGGAAACATTGTTGATATATGCACCACAAGATGTGTTTGATCATATTTGTTATTATAGCTACGACTTGAGACAATAGAGAGAGTATGGTTTGGTATAACTTTTGAGTGCATGTTTTCTACCAAAATATGGAAGAGTTATCGTGACAGGGGACCTGACTAAATTCTTATTCTTTGAGCAGAGGCAGAACAATGGTATTGATAGTAGTGTGGGCACCTGATGAATGTTATGGTTTTAGTGCTTGCTTGAACTAGGATTATAAGGCCAGATGTTTTGTGGCATGATGATGTGTTGAGGTTGAACAAAAGAAAATACATTTAAAGCTAGGTTTTGTGTATAGATTGGGCAGAAGCATATTTGTTCAAGCAGAGATTGTATCATAAATTTTTTTGCATTGATTTTCAGCATAGGTTGATCTAGTTTGAAAATATATGAAATGTGGTCCATTATGGTGAGCTAAAGGTCGGATCCTTTAGGGAAAGTGGAAACTTGCTAAGCAGGGTGGTGCAAGGAAAGAGAGTGGAGTCTCCTTCAATTCAGAGCCTGAGAACACTTTAGGGTCGCAGGGTGGTGCTAGGGAAGGTTAGAGCCTGCGCAGGGAATTAGAGTGTCCTTTCAGTGGGAGATGATAAAGCCAGGGTGTTAGATCATCCTTCCAGTTGGAGCTAGTAAATCAGGGCGTTGGAGCTTCCTTAGGTTGGAGTTTGTAAATCAGGGCATTAGACCATCCTTTCAGTCGAAGTTGGTAAATAGGGTGTTGGAGGATCCTTCAAGTTAGAGCCTGTATGTTGAGAATGTAACAAGATGATGGAGCTTAGTGAAAAGAAGTCGCCTTCACTAAGTGTGCCCGCAGGCAAATTATGGCGCAAAGTCTATTTTTAGACATATGGATCATGGTCTATGAGTTGCAAGATGTTGTTTATGGATGATTGGTCATGTTGAGAAAAATAGATGGACTTCTATATTTGGTTCATAGTGGTGTGATCAGAGTCTATTTTTAGACTACCAGGCTAAAAATAGAAACATTCAAGTATTATTAGCCCTTAGTAATATTTGGACTCTAAACATTATCTTATTCTCTTGGAGCACTTCAATTCGAGCTACGGATGTGGCACATGCAGCTGACAAAAGGTAATACGCTTTTCTTATGTGTTAGTTGATTTATTGCATGGAGGACTTTGGTTAGAACTCATGCATGTGAGTTCTGTGGAGTTGGATGTGGAGTTGATGGAGTTGTGTTCAGTTGAACTAGTTGTATTCAATCTAACTGAAGAATACACTAGTGATGAGTTGTGTGAATTAAATATTAATTAATTCACTAATTATTAACTCATAAAGAAACTAAAGAATACATCAGTTAACTCAGTGCATGGACAGTTCAGTGGAGACAGGTGTTAGAGGTAAGTGAAAGGGTGAGTTGCTACTATCAGTTGTGCATGAGATTTGCACAATCAATGGGATTGAGTTATGCCAATGAGGATTGCGCAGTATGGGCCAATACCAAGTGATTATAGCCTCTACTCACGTGATTTCCAGTGTGAGTGATTATCTTGAGGTATTGTGCAATAGAGGTAGGCAAAGCAGCGGAGGAGATTTGAACCTGTGACTTGTTTGGATCTGAGCAAGTTTTGTGTGTAACAGGTGGAGCTAGTACTGATTACTTGCGAGGAGTATTGTACTATGTATTGTTACATGTTCTCAATCAATATAATATACATATAGCAGGGGGTTTTCAGCTGTATGATTTCCCCGGATACATACTGTGTTGATATGTGTGATTGATGCTTCTATGTGCGCATGTGATTGATGTTTCATTGTTTTTAATGCTGCTAAATTAATGATCAACGTAGAGGAGATTATGTATTGTGCATGGTTCTGCAAATAATGTATGATCAGGATAATCTTTGTGAATAAGTGTCATATTATTCAAAATTTCTACATGGTATCTGAGTTGTTGATCATCAGATCTATTATTCAGGAAGTGTTTACATTTTATTTCTTCAGGCAGAGTCTGTAATTGGGCTAGGTAGCCTCTGGATTCATCCTTCTTTTGGATGGTGAGATATTTAGTGAATGCCCATACAGTTGATATCTATACAAGAAATACTTTTTTCTCACAAATTTTAGATTGAAAGCGGTTGAGTTTTTGAGCTGGTGGAATGGCGCTCAAGGATAAAACTCAGAAACATTAAATGTGAGAATGGAGATAGTATGCCCCTGTATCTCACAAGGTTCACCCAATGTCGGGATGAGCTGGGAAGTGTGGGGGTGACTGTCGATGATGAGGACTTGGTGAACTTGGCTCTCCTTGGTCTTCCGAAGAGTTGGCATTCCTATCAGGACTATGTCAATGGTCGGGAGAAATTGCTAGGATGGGAGAGACTTTGGTCTGATCTTGTGCAAGAGGAGATCAGAAGGAATACCAAGGACGGATCTTCATCAAATGCATCTGATGAAGAAGATTGCGCTTTGGCTACCAAAGCAAAGAAGGGGAAGGAGAAGGTTTCTCTTTCTGAATCTAGTTCTTCCAATGATGGGAAGAAGGTTGACAAATCAAAAGTGCAATGCTTTCGTTGTCATGAGGTGGGCCATTATGCCTCAAATTGTCCCACGAGGAAATCCCAAGAAGGGCTCCGAGGAGGATCTAAAGGTGATTTGC
Source organism: Pinus taeda (assembly GCA_000404065.3). NCBI lineage: Eukaryota > Viridiplantae > Streptophyta > Pinopsida > Pinales > Pinaceae > Pinus > Pinus taeda. The sequence continues at coordinate 429,526 of APFE030598379.1, forward strand.
AACTTGCTTTCACAGTTTGAGTTGGATTTTCACACTCTTCACATGCATGGTTTCATCCATGGTGGGAAGTGGTTGGTTTCTTGATAGTGGAGCTTCTTTCCACATGACCGGTGACAAAATTTTGTTCAGTACTTTGGAGGAGAAAGATCTCCAGATACTCATAGGGATGGGTAATGATGAGAAATATAGTGTCTCAGGTGTAGGCATGGTTATTTTTCAGAGGGAGCATGGAGCTCGCCTTACCTTGACCAATGTCAAGTATGTACCAGGACTGAAGAGAAACTTGGTGTCGATTGCGATGCTGGAAGACATAGGCTATGATGTAGTCTTCAGTAAGGGAAAGGTTTTCCTTCGACACATCATCACTAGACAGGTGAAGCAGATTGGTTCACGGGTCAAGAACCTGTATGCTCTTGAGGTTCAAGATGCATGCAAAGCCTTGAGCAGCAAGGCAACTGATGGAGACATGGTGGTTGAGAGGGAGGGTATATTACCTCTCAACATGCAGAGCCAGAAGAAGTCTCAGAAAATTGTGGAGGAGCCACGATTGGTGCAGCAGCTTCAGGAGGTTGTGGAG
>APFE030598379.1:430122-444437 GCA_000404065.3 Pinus taeda
CTAAGAGGAGATCGAGTAGAGACATCTACTCATGCAGAGACCTCCAGTAGGGGGGAAATTCGAGCCAGGTGGGCTGAGAGATCACATGCAGCCATACCTCCAGGTAGGAGGTGGGGCGATATAGAGTGATTGTCCCAAGGAGGAGGGGCAGGATCTGACTGATTGGGTAGAGACAGATGCGGATGGAGCGACAGAGAGAGCGACAGTGCAGGGAATCCCAGGACAGCGCATAGCTAGCAGGTTGCAGTAATGCGAGAGGCACAAGTGTTTTGCACAGTGCTAGGTGGCACACAGAGGTGTGCAATGGTACGAGATGCATGGAGATGTTGCAGTAGCGCAGATGTCAAAGAGGGAGCACTTCTCAGCAGCAGGTAGAGCTTCAGCATCAGAGTATGTTCCTAGCCCAGCAGAGTGGTTAGTTGGGAGTGTTTTTGTTCCAAGTGTTGTTGGAGCAAGTGGACTGCGTAGATGTGTTGCATGCAGAACATTCCAGAGGAAGGATAGGGGTTGCTGATAATCCATATCTTGTTGAGAGGGAGTGTTGAGAATGCAACAAGATGATGGAGCTTAGTGAAAAGAAGTCGCCTTCACTAAGTGTGCCCGCAGGCAAATTATGGTGCAGTCTATTTTTAGACATATGGATCATGGTCTATGAGTTGCAAGATGTTTTTTATGGATGATTGGACATGTTGGGAAAAATAGATGGACTTCTATTTTTGGTTCATAGTGGTGTGGTCAGAGTCTATTTTTAGACTGCCAGGCTAAAAATAGAAACAATCAAATATTATTAGCCCTTAGTAATATTTGGACTCTAAACATTATCTTATTCTCTTGGAGCACTTTAGTTCAAGCTACGGATGTGGCACATGTAGCTGACAGAAGGAAATATGCTTTTCTTATGTGTTAGTTGAGCTATTGCATGGAGGACTTCAGTTAGAACTCATGCATGTGAGTTCTGTGGAGTTGGATGTGGAGTTGATGGAGTTGTGTTCAGTTGAACTAGTTGTATTTAGTCTAACTGAAGAATACACTAGTGATGAGTTGTGTGAATTAAATATTAATTAATTCAATAATTATTAACTCATAAAGAAACTAAAGAATACATCAGTTAACTCAGTGCATGGATAGTTCAATGGAGACAGGTGTTAGAGGTAAGTGAAAGGGTGAGTTGCTACTATCAATTGTGCATGAGATTTGCACAATCAATGGGATTGAGTTATGCCAATGAGGATTGTGTAGTATGGGCCAATACCAAGTGATTATAGCCTCTGCTCACGTGATTTCCAGGGTGAGTGATTATCTTGAGGTATTGTGCAATAGAGGCAGGCAAAGCAGCGGAGGAGATTTGAACCTGTGACTTGTTCGAATCTGAGCTAGTTTTGTGTGTAACAGGTGGAGCTAGTACTGATTACTTGTGAGGAGTATTGTACTATGTATTGTTACATGTTCTCAATCAATATAATATACATATAGCAAGGGGTTTTCAGCTGTATGCTTTCCCCGAATACATACTGTGTTGATATGTGTGATTGATGCTTCTATGTGCGCATGTGATTGATGTTTCATTGTTTTTAATGCTGCTAAATTGATGATCAACATAGAGGAGATTATGTATTGTGCATGGTTTCGCAAATAATGTATGATCAGGATAATCTCTGTGAATAAGTGTCATATTATTCAAAATTTCTACATTGTAAACCAAGGCATTAGAGCGCCCTTCCAGTGGGAGCTGATAAACATGGCGTTGGAGCATCCTTTCAATCAGAGATGATAAATTTGGAAGTTGAAACTTCCTATCAATGTAAATCATTGAAGACAAATATTTAGAAGCGTTCAGAGGTTTTTCTCCCCGAAGCATTTCCACCTAAAAAAAATTGTCCATTGTCTTGATAGTTTTCAATTATTGAATGGTGGTGTTTATTGTTCATGTGATGTGATGTTAATTTAATGTTAATGTGAATTTAATGCTCTATGAAGTTAAAATCAAATAATTGAAGAGGAATATTGATTCACCCCCCCCCTCCCCCCCCCCATTATTTCCAATAATTGGAATCAAATTAGATTCCTTCACAAGCAATTTAACCACTGGAAAGGAGATCATGGAGTTCACAAAGATCAGAGTTACAGTATTTAATGGATGGAACTATGTGATTTGGAGTGGAAGGATGAAAGCGTATGTGCAGGCACAAGGATATGGTGTATGGAAATCTATAATGACTGGATACAAAGAACCCTCGACTCCTCCAACAAATGATGTAGGTTAGAAACTCTATAACAATAATGATAAAGCTAGAAATGTTTTTTTGAATGGCGTAATAGAATCAATATATGTAAAAGTTATGCAGTGCACATCGGCAAAAGATGTTTGGGACAATCTTCAAAATATTTGTGAAGGAGACAAAAAGGTCAAGGAGGCCAAGCTCCATACTTTTGGGAGTCAATTTGAGCAACTGAAAATGAAGGAAGACGAAAACATTGCAACGTATTTCCTAAGAATTTATGAAGCTGTAAATTCCATACAAGGGCTAGGTGAGCCCATAGAAGACACAATAGTTTTCTGGAAGGTACTAGATTATCATCCCATGCGATTTGACTCCAAGGTTATGGTACTAGAAGAAATAATGGACCTATAAAATCTTAAGATGGATGAACTACATGGAATACTTATTGCTTATGAAAATGAAACAAAGCAGGAGAATCCATCTCATAGAAAAGCAACATTTATAGCATCCAAGAAAATAGGGAAAAACAAGCAACACTCTAAGCCAAGCCCCAATTGCAGCTGCAGTGAAGTGTTATATTAAGAAATTGAAAATTTTGTGCGAAAGTTAAAGAGAATAACTAGCAAGTACAAAGCTAAGCGCCCCTTGAAGTATTTAAATTGGGATGAAGTTGGTCATGTTGCTTCAAAGTTTCCTTATGCAAAGAATTAAGATAATGATGATGAAGAAGCTCCTAGGAACGTGAAGAAGAATTAAAGTGAATACAAGAAGTAGGGTAAAATGAAAAAAAAAAAATATATTCAAAGGAAGATAGTTCCTCGTCCAATGAAGAAAGCAACAACGACAATGAAAATGACACAAAAATAGTGTTATTGATGGAAAAACATAATCAAAAGGAATCTACTGAAGAGGATGAAGAAGAAGGCTCAACAGATCTTGAAAGAGGACTAGTTAGTTCTCTTAAAGATCTAAAAGTAGAAAGGAAAAATGTCAAAGCATTGGAATATGAGCTAAGAGGACTAAAGGAACATGCCAAAAGTATCAACAAGAAGACTAAAGAGTCAAATAATATCATCATCAATCTTAAAGTGCAAATAGAAGAGGCCAGAAAAATTGAAGAATCACTCAAAAGGGAATTGGAAGAATGTACCAAGACAAAGGAAGATTTGGAAGCAGAGATAGTCTCTTTGCGAAAGGAAGTGAAAAAAAGGAATGTCCAACAGAACTTGTTGAACAACTCCAAACTATTGGATGAAATCATTAGCAGTCAAAGACCATGTGACGATAAATCTGGATTGGGCTACAAACCCTCTAATGTTGAGAAAGGTTCAAGCTCTATGACAACAAGAAAAGAAGCAGATCAGAAAAGTTGTACAAGTGTCATTAAGGGTTCCATCGAAAAGGAAGATCATGAACCCTCAAAAGAGAATCAGAGAAAGCAGAATCAATAACCTGCAATAAAGAGGACTCAAGACGAAGCTTAAAAAAGAGTTGCACCATCAAGAATATTGCCTCCATCAAGGAACTCTAGTATATTCCTTGGTTATTTTTATTCATGTACTAACTTTGGGCACATGGCTACGAATTGCAGAGATTATGACAGGAATTGCTATCAAAGTCATTATCAAACCCCTAGAAGCGAGTTCACAGGAGTAGAAGATAGATACCCATTTGCACCATCATTTAGGTATAATGTAGCATGCTTCAAATTCCACAACTATGGACATATGGCTCGTGATTGCGGAACCATGATGAAGACTTCCCTGAGAGAAAACACCAATTTCAAGAACAAAAATGTTTGGAGAAGGAAACAAGACAATGAAGAAAAAATAAATGAAGAAATCACAGAGGTCATGCTTTCAAGAATTGAAAAGACAAAAGACCATGATGAATCTATAGGTGGAGAAGAAATAGAGATCCAGGATGATGATCCTGAAGCAACATAGGTTCATGTATCATTCTAAATGACCAAGCTTCATGACTCCCTGTCTTATGAATTTTAAAAAGGAGTCTATGTAGCAATAGCTGCACATTTGAATATTTATTCTTTGATAGGTTGGTAGATAGCAGAAGTTGTCAAAGAAACATTCAACATTAGGGGTAGTTTCAATGGAGTGGCCATTTTGGCAGGCAAAGTCATGGAAATAATTGCAAAAAGACTCATTGTTGTTGATGCATATTGACCAATAGAATCAGTTGTGGCAAACCATGGGAAGCATAACATGTCAGGTGGAGAGAATTAGTTAAAGGAAGACAGACATTTTGTAGGAAGTTTCATCAGGGAGAGTAACCCTTTTCCATTGATGTTAAAGGGGGAGAGAAAACATGTTAGGATGTTCAGAGGCAAGAAAGTAGGTGGAGCAATGATCATTGTTGGAGTACGTGTGTTGTCATCAATGACAAAGGGGGATATTGTTGAATGATGTTGTCATTGATGCCAACATCGATCTTTGACAGCTCTTAATACTCATCTAATTTGCATCGATTAAAAGATGCAAAGGACAAGAAGCCTTGGAAATCCCTAGAAGACTCGCACTTGTTTAGGTGTTTGATGATGTAGATCAATGAATTTGCTTTGGAGTCCATCATCACTTGATGCTCCTCATTATGTTGTGTCTAATGGTATGAGGCTCCTTGTGGTTTGGGAGATATGATTGATTAAATATTGAAACACCTATTTGTGGTCAAAATCCTTAAGATGAGATGATGTGTTAACTCCTCATTAATTAAGAAATTTCGTCAAATATTGAAGATTTTTGTGGTTTAAAATCTTATCATTAATTTGGTCCTATTGTTTTTTACATTCAAATTTCAAGTTGAAATGGTTCCCTCCAAAAGTATAAGTGATCCTTATTAAATTTAGGGGTTTTGACTCCAATTATTTTTAGTTTTTGAATTTTCCCTCCTTATGTCGGCTCCATGGAAGCCCTCCTCAACCTCTATAAAAATGAGGCTCAAATATTTCAAAAGACACAATTCTGAGCATATATTTTGGAACTTCTCTCTGAGATTTTTGGCTTGTGCTTGACAAGCATATCTAGAATAGGAGTCGAAATGTTTGAAGTCTTTCTGGGGTTCTTCATTCTTGTTTATCTTTGAAAATGGTTTCGTTGGGGTCTAAGCATTATTGTGATCATCCTTTCCTCTAATTCAAGCTAATCCATGTAGGAAAACATAGTGTTACACTTCCAGGTCATTGAAATTGCTTCATGGATTACTAAGACCTACCCGACCCTCCTTTTGGCATCAATCTATGACATTTCAAAGGTACAATTGGAGGGTGTAAGGTAACGTATTTTGCGAGAGTCTTTGGCTCTCTTATGGCATGTATTGGAGGTTTATTTCGCAGAGGAGTGGAACCTTTAATTCATTCCTACAAACCTATGACATAGTTCCCTTGTGATTTATTTCAACTTTGGTGTAGAAGGTTGAATCTTGGAAGGTCTATTTTTCAAATTCTTGAGTATAGTTTTATCGCTTTTTGGAGCACACTGATTTCATGGCTCAGATTCCTCTTGCTTGATGGTTCTATGGTATGGTGAATGTTTTTTCTTAAAGGACTCGTCTTGAGAAGCTAATCATTGATGTTGGGTTGTGTTATATTCTTTCCACGACTAGCCCCCATAGCTTAACCTGGGGGTTAGAGGGGGGGCGGAGCCCCCCCTTTGTTGCGTTGATGCGCAACGGGGGGGTCATAGGGGGGGGCCATAGCCCCCCTTGTATGGGGAGTTTTAGGGGGGCAGCGCCCTGGGGGATTTGTTTTTTTTTTTACCCATGGTTTTCCCCATGGTTTTGTGCATGGCTTTCGCACATGGTTTTTGGGCGTGATGGTTTTCGGTCCATGGTATTGGATGCTTTCAACATGTATGTATGTATATATATATATATATATATATATATATATATAGATATATATATATATATATATAATTATATATATATATATATATATATATATATATATATATATATATATATATATATTGTAACATTGAATGGAACATAATGAAAAATCAATCTGGTAGTCCCGATCTTGGGATCCAGGGGAAAATATTTGTGTATATTTGTTTTATGTGTTATGGTCTCGCTATTGTTTATTTTCTATTTTTAGAATTCGTATTCAGGTAATTTATGTATGGGGTTAAAACCTACATTTGGTATTAGAGTTGTTTTGGCTTCAAGTGGATGGCTTTGTTGCTGAGGGGTTTCATTCAGGCCTGTGGTAGACCCTGTTCAGTGGGAGATCTGTGGGATTGATTCTAGTGATGAAAGAAGATGGCAAGCAATGGAAAGATAGGGATTGAGAAATTTAATGGTTAGAGTTTTGAGTTATGGAAACTCAAGATGGAGGATCTGTTGGTGGATAAAGATCAGTGGATCGTGGTAGATATGGGTACTAAATCAATGAGAGTGTCTTATGAAGACTAGAAGAAGTTGGATCGAAAGGCAAAGACCACAATACGATTGTGTGTCTCAGATTCAGTACTGCTAAATGTATTAGGGGAAGCTACGGTGAAGGATTTGTGGGACAAGTTAGGGACTTTATGTCAATCTAAGTCTCTGGTGAATAAATTGTTCCTATGAAAAAAGTTGTATAACCTAAGGATGAAAGATGGAGTCTTGGTGACAGAGCATCTGAACGCATTTAATACTGTGGTAAGTGAGTTATTATCTGTTGATTTTAAAATTTTAGATGAAGATAAGTGCATCAGTATGCAGTGTTCTCTACCAAATTCATGGGATAGTCTAGTTATTGCAATATGTAGCAATGCAATTGCCTTGCAATTTGATGAAATAGTCTCATCCTTACTGACAAAGGAGACGAGACAGAAAAATATGGAGAGCCATAATGGTGATGCCTTGTCTGTATGAGGAAGGTCCCATAATAGAAACAAAAATAATTCATCGAGTGGGAGATCTAAATCTAGAGGGAGATCTAAATCTCTAGAAAAACCTGTAAAGGTGTGATGGAAATGTGAAAAGGAAGGGCACTACAAAAGGGACTGTAATTCTAAAGCTCTTGACAAAGGAAAGGGATATGATGATGCGCCTTTTACAGAAGCGAAAACCACCTCAGATGAAGGTGGGGATGTGTACTTGGCTTCTTGAAGTACACATGTAGATCATGAGGCATGGTTGATTGACTTAGGTGCATCCTTTCACTTCACTCCCCATAGAGAGTGGTTCTGCGAGTATGACGAATATGATGGTGGAGATTTATTCTTGGGGGTATCAGGAAGGCTAGAATCATTGGTCACGGAAAATTCAAGTTGAAGTTGCAAGGTGGAAGGATTAGAACACTTTCGGGTGTGCTGCATATTCCTGCATTAGCCAGAAATCTGATTTTTGTAAGCAAGTTGGATGATGCAGGTGTAAAAACACTATTAGAGAAAGATACGTGCAAGATGGTTCGGGGAGCACTGGTATTGATTGGGGGAGTTCGGATCTAAACTCTGTACAAGCTACAAGGTAGAATTGTTATTGATGGGTGCAACAGTTCTATGGTTCCCGAAAGTGTAGTAGAAAATTTAGTGGTCTCTGGAGAAAAAACCATGTTATGGCATCAAAGGCTTAGACATATTGGAGAGAAGGGCCTTTGAGTACTTCATGGTAAAGGTATGGTAGAAGGTATGACTAATAGATCTCTGGATTTTGATTTCTGTGAAAATTGTGTATATGGGAAGCAGAATAGGGTGAGTTTCCCCTCTAGTGGTAAGAGGGCGAAATAGATATTAGAGCTTGTGCACAGTGATGTGTTTGGACTTGTGAAGGTTCCATGACTGGGTAAGTTTGTGTACTATGTATCATTTATAGATGAATTCTCAAGGAATACATGGATATATTTCCTCAAGAAGAAATCTGAATTCTTTGACAGGTTTAAAGAATTTGAGGCTCTGGTGGAAAACCAGACAGAGAAGAAGATAAAGGTGCTAAGGATAAATAACAGTGGAGAGTTTTGCAAGAAGGAATTTAAAGAATTATGTAAGAAGTGTGGTATAGCACAGCAGAAGACTAATCCATACACACCTAAGAAAAATGGAGTTTCAAAAAGAATGAACAAGATGTTGATGGAAAGGGCAAGAAGCATGCTCAACGGTGTTGGGTTAGGAAAGTAATTCTGGGCAGAGGCAGTGGAGACAGCATGTTACTTGGTCAACAGATCACCTTCATCAGCGTTGGAGGATAAAACTCCACAACAGGTATGGAATGATAAGAAACCTTCTCTTTCACATCTGAGGGTATTTGGATGTGATGCATATGTACATGTTCCAAAGGAGAAAAGAACCAAGTTGGATAGTAAATCTGAAAAGTGCATCTTTATTGGGTATAAGGATGGTTTGAAGGGTTATAAGCTTTGGAACCCAGTAACAAGGAAGGTTGTGTACAGTCGAGATGTGGTGTTCAGAGAGGTGAAAGATGTTATTAAACATGAAGTCCAACCAAAGGAACCTGTGAAGATAGAGTTTGAACTAAAGGAGGAAGAATCAGACTCTGTAGCAGAGGAGGAACAGAGATGAAGAGCCCACCAAACTCCGGTTGTGAGAAGATAACTCCGAGAAAGGAAGGCACCAGAAACGTATAGTCCATCTGCTTTCTGTTCAAATTTTGCTTTATCTGTTACTGATGATGATCCCAGAACTGTGACGGAAGCAGTGGATTCAAAGGATGGAAAACTCTGGAAAGAGGCCATGGTTGATGAAAATGGCATCTTTGCACAAAAATGAGGCTTGGGATCTGGTGGAGTTGTCGGCTGGAAGGAAACCCATTGGCAGCAAATGGGTGTTCAAGAAGAAGACAAATGCAGAAGGGAAGGTGGTGAAATACAAAGCTCGGTTGGTAGCAAAAGGTTATTCCCAGGTGCCGGGAATTGATTTTGGTGATATTTTTTCTCCTGTTGCCAAGGAAACTTCTATTAGATTACTTTTATCTGTTGCAGCGGCTTTTGATTTTGAGGTAGAACAGATGGATGTGAAGACAACATTTCTTCACAGGGATCTGGAAGAAGAGATCTACATAAAGCAACGTGAATGCTTTGCAGTGAAGGGTAAGAAAGAATTGGTATGTAAGTTAACAAAGTCTCTGTATGGGTTAAAACAGTCACCAAGGATGTGGTATCATAAATTTGATACATTTATATGGAGACTTGGCTTCACCAGAAGAAAAGGAGGTCATTATGTGTATTTTAAATTAATTGATGACCGTTTTATTTATCTGGTCTTGTATGTGGATGATATGTTGCTAGTTGGAAATGACAAAGAAATTATCCAGGATTTGAAGACCCAGTTGTCTTCCAAATTCGACATGAAAGATCTTGGTGCTACAAACTATATTTTGGGCATGGAAATTAAAAGAGATCAGGCAAAGAGGAAGCTCTAGTTAAACCAGAGGAAGTATGTCGAGACAATACTGCAGAGGTTTAATATGCAGGATAGTAAACTAGTGAAGGTTCCTATTCTTGCAGGTGTAAAGTTATATGTTGAACAGTGTCCCAAGACACAAGAAGAGGAAGAGGACATGTCTCGTGTTCCATATGCAAGTGCAGTTGGTATTCTGATGTATGCGATGGTATGTACTAGACCAGGCATTGCACATGTAGTGGGAGTATTGAGTAGATTTATGTAAAACTAGGGAAGGAGCATTAGACAACAGTGAAGCGGGTTTTCATGTATTTACATGGCACTAGTGATTATGGTTTGTGCTACCAAGGAAGACCAAGATTGGATAGAGTTTTGGATATTCGTGGCTTTGTTGATGCAGACTAGGTTGGATATCTAGATCAGATAAGATCTACATGCAGGCATGTGTTTAAACTATTTTGAGGTGCAGTCAGTTGGATGAGTAAGAATCAATCTGCAATGGCACTATCAACTACAGAGGCAGAATACATGGCAGTCACTTATGCAAGCAAGGAAGCAGTTTGGTTGCAGAGATTATGTTCAAGTATGGGGTTAGTACAAGGAGATATAAGGATAGACTGTGAGAGCCAAAGTGCAATTTTCTTGGCAAAGAAACCTACTTACCATTCAAAGACAAAGCACATTGATGTTCAGTATCACTTTGTGAAGGATATGATAGAAGACAAAAAAGTGTTGTTGGTAAAGGTGGACACTTTCAGAATATTGTAGATGCATTGACAAAATCTGTGAACTCTGAGAAGCTCTCTTGGTGTAGAAAAACAATGGGCATTGCAGGGATAGATAAATGACTAAGCTCTCTTGTGGCCCCTTGTGGAAAGGAAACAAGTGGGAGAATGTTGGGTTGTGTTATATTCTTTCCAAGACTAGCCCCTTAGCTTAATCGGGGGGTTAGAGGGGGGCAGAGCCCCCCCTTCGTTGCGCCGATGCGCAATAGGGGGATTTGAGGGGGGAAATTAGCCCCCCTCTATGGGGTCCAAGGTAGCACCCCGATGAATTTTTTTTTGGACCCATGGTTTTGCCCATCATTTTGTGCATGGTTTTCGCACATGCTTTTGGGCGCGGTGTTTTTCGGTCCATGGTATTGGATTCTTCGGCATGTATATATATGTATTGTAACATTGAAAGGAACATAATGAAAAATCAATATGGCAGTCCGGTTTTGGGATCTAGGGGAAAATATATGTGTATATTTGTTTTATGTGTTATGCTCTTACTATTGTTTATTTTCTATTTTTAGAATTTGTATGCAAGTAATTTTTGTACCAGGCTAAAACCTACAATTGACTTGTTTCTCTCAAACCTATCTATCAACTAGTCTGAGTTGATTTAAGATCTACGAACATAGTGTTGATCCCCCTTTGTAGACCATTGTTGAAATGTTTTGTGGTGTGATCCTTGAGATTGAGAGGGCACATGGTCGAAGTTTTCAGGGAAAAGTATCAAACTCAGGGTTTGGTTTGATCATATATAACAGAGTACTAGTTGTGATAAAAACTTAATCCTGTGTTGTTGGAGATCTCTCAGCATTCAGAAATCCTTGAGACAAAACCTTTATACGATACCTTTATCTTCAAACTGACGTAACTCATTTTTTGTAGTTGTCTATTGCGATAGATCTAGAATATATTCACACTACATGGTACTTTAACACTTGAAGAGTTCTTGAATCAATCTTATAAGTCCTAAATCTGATCTATCTTCATTGAGTTTCATTAATATGATCTTAAGCAAGGAAACCTCAGTACAGTAGCCCCTATCATCCCCAAAAATAGGACTTGATTTGTAGAAGTTAGTAGAATAACCTTGGTACATTACTAATACATTTCCATGAGGAGAGTTCATCACAAGATGGTCTTAGATTTGATTTGAAGAAAATGTTGTTGCCTCTTCAAGGCAAAGTCATCATCAAAGGTCAGTATTGTAGGCAGAAGATTCAAGCTCAAAAGTGTGTTAAATATATTCATTATTCCACTGTGGATGAGGCTAACTCAAATTTCATAGGCATACATCTTGCTTTGATATTTGGAAGTCTTGTAACCTATTTAGATTTGACATTATTTTGAAGTAATAGTTATGAATAATATGTGAAATATTCTAGGGGTTGTTGACATTATCTAAAGTTTGATCTTATTGGCACGCCAATTTTCTTTAGAGTATCTCCTGGAAAATTTACATCATAATTGAGGTTTGTACTCATGGTATTGGAGACATATTAAAGTGAATAAATACTTAAGGATCTATAAGCTTAGGTAACTTGTGCACAAAGTAGTTCTGAACTTGTGAGGGATTTGAGAGTGTCCTAGTTTAAATGGAATTTTCTTCATTAGGGAAACAAAGTGACACTAGGAACATCATAAGAGCATCACTATGTTATTCCGGTCAAATAACTAGATAAAATAATGAGGATGTTTCTTGTTGAATAAAAATGACAGAGGTTGTTGGTATGTTGCTGCTAGGAGGTTCCGGGTTTGTGTGCTATATTGGAAACATTGTTGATATATGCACCACAATATGTGTTTGAGAAGATTTGTTACTACAATTAGGAATTGAAACAAAAGAGAGAGTATGGTTTGGTATAACTTTTGAATGCATGTTTGTTGCCAATACATAACAGAGCTATTGTGACAAGGCACCTAACTAAATTCTTATTCTTTAAGCAGAGGAAAAACAATAGTATTGATAGTAGTGTGGGCACATTATTAATGTTATGGTTTTAGTGCTTTCTTGAACCAATTACATGGCTAGATGTTTGGTGACATGATGATGTGTTGATGTTGAACATAAGCAAATATAGTTAAAGCTAGGTTTTGATGTGCAGGTTTATTAAAATAAGATTTTATCAAGAAAAGATTGTATTATAGTTTGTTTTGTATTGATTTTAAGCACAAGTGGATCCAATAAAAAAAAAAAATGAAACGTGGTCTGTCATGGTGTGTTGAAGGTTGGAGCCTTAAGGGAAAGTGGTAGCTTGCTAAGTATGGTAGCAGGGTGGTACAAGGTAGGATAGTGGAGTCTCCTTCAAGTCGGAGCCTGAGAACACTTTAGGTTGGCAGGTGATGCTAGGGTAAGTTGGAGTCTACACAGGGCGTTGAAGTGTCCTTTAAGTGGGAGATGATAAAGCCAGGACATTGGAGCATCCTTCCAGTTGGAGTTGATAAATCAGGGTGTTGGGTCATCTTTTAGGTTGGAGCCCATAAATCAGGTCATTGGAGTGTCCCTCCAGACAAAGATGATAAATAGGGTGTTGGATCTTGTAAACCAAGGCATTGGAGCATCCTTTCAATTGGAGCTAATAAATTTGGAATTTGAAGCTTCCTATTGATGTAAATCATTGAATAAAACTATTATGAAGCGTTCGATAGTTTTTGTCTCAGAAGGGTTTCCACCTAAAAATATGTTGTCCACTGTCTTGATGCTTGTGCATTGTTGAATGGTAATGTTTACTATTCATGAGATGTGAGTTTAATTTACTATTAATGTGAATTTAAATGCTATGTGAAGTTAAAATTAACTAATTAAAGAGAAATGTTGATTCATCTTCCTCTCAATATTTCCAAAAAGTGGAATCAGAACAGGTTCCTTCACAAGCAGTTTAACCATTAGAAGGTAGATCATGGAGTGCTTGCTTTAACCAAGATTATATGGCCAGATGTTTGGTGGCATGATGATGTGTTGATGTTGAACAAAATAAAATATAGTTAGATTTAATGTTTGATGTACAAATTGAGCAGAACAATATTTGATCAAGCAAAGATTGTATTGCAATTTTTTTTGTATTGATTTTAAGCACAAGTGGATCTAATCTGAAAATATATGAAATGTGGTCTGTCGTGGTGTGTTGAAGGCTGGAGCCTTCAGGGCAAGTGGTAGCTTGCTAAGCATGGTGGTGAGGTGATACACGGTAGGATAGTAGAGTCCCCTTCAGGTTGGAGCCTAAGAGCACTTCAAGGTGGCATGGTGGTGCTAGGGTAACTTGGAGCCTATGTAGGGTGTTAGAGCATCCTTTAAGTGGGAGCTAATAAATCCATGGCATTGGAGCATCCTTCCAGTTGGATTTGGTAAATCGGGGCATTGGACCATCCTTTAGGTTGGAGCCTGTAAATCAGGGCATTGAAGTTTCCTTTCAGATGAAAATGATAAATAAGGTGTTGGAGCATCCTTCAGGTTGGAGCCCATAAACCAAGGCATTGGAGCATCCTTCTAGTTGGAGCTAGTAAAAATTTTGTTGGAGCATCCTTTTAGTTAGAGCTGATAAATTTGGAATTTGAAGATTCCTATTGATGTAAATCATTAAAGACAAATATTATGAAGTGTTCAGTGTTTTTTCTCCTTGAAGGGTTCCCACCTAAAAATATGCTGTCCACTATCTTGATGCTTGTGCGTTGTTGAATGGTAATGTTTACTATTCATGAGATGTAATCTTAATTTAATGTTAATGTGAATTTAATTCTTTGTGAAGTTAAAATTAACTAATTAAAGAGAAATATCAATTCATCCCCCTCTTAGTATTTCCAACAAGTGAAATCAGAGCAGGTTCCTATTTGGGTCTAAAATACGGATGCAAATTAGAGTTTAATTTAATGTCAACCCGGGAAGGTAAACTTAGAAGTGCTTATCTAAAATATATAGATCTAGAAAGATTCCTAATTTGTCCAAGATCTTAAAGTCCCCTTAC